>JARFIW010000092.1:0-255337 GCA_036346225.1 Platerodrilus igneus
TATACTACTATTTCTCAGTGGCGTCATATTTGCGGGGAAAATAATCCCGCAGACGTGGCTTCAAGAGGTTGTTCTCCACTTCAACTATTGCACAACGAATTGTGGTGGCATGGTTCGTGCAATTTCAATTACGATTTTATCAACCTCAACAGCTCTTTCCTCCTATAGGGAAGTTCCCGAATTGAAACAAATTCCTGTCTCGCTTATCGCTACACAACAAAATGAATTTTGTGATTTTATGGAGCGATTCTCTTGTTTATCTCATTTGCAATACAGCATGGCATATGTGAATTGGTTTATTCACAATTGTCGCCACCCCCGAGAAAAAATGTTAGGCCCCATTTCCTGCGACGAATTCCGAAATGGTCTGATGACTTGTGTAAAGTTGACTCAACGTCAGTTTTTACTTCAGAATTATTATTATATGAAAAAATAAGAATCTTCCTCTCGTTTAGAAAGTTATCGCCCTTTATTGATTCCCAAGGCTTGTTTAGGGTGGACGGTCGCTTGAAACATTCTCAGTTGCCCTATACTAGCAAGCATCCTCTATTATTGCCTAAACGGGCGAACTTATCTAAATTAATTTGAAACATTATCACCTTTTATCGTTACATTCAGGCCCCTCTATGACACATTCTCTTATTCTCCGAACTTATTGGATTTTTGGTCTGCGCTCTTTAGTTCGGCAAACTATTTACCATTGTTTGTCCTGTTTTCGATTAAACGCTAAGCTCCCTCAGCCAATAATGTCCGATCTGCCTCCATCTCGTGTACAATTAACTCGCGCATTTGCTCACGTCGGAATTGATTTTGCTGGCCCCTTTTTAACGAAAGCTTCGTTAAATCGAAATTCTTCTAATCGAAAATCTTATCTATGTGCCTTTGTTTGCATGTGCACCAGAGCTGTGCATTTAGAGCTGGTTTCTGAACTTTCTACAAACGCCTTTATGGCATCCTTTAATCGTTTTGTTTCTCGTTGCGGCGCTCCTGATTCCATTTATTCAGACTGTGGCAAAAATTTTATTGGCTCCGCTCGCATGCTGAAGGAAGCCAGTGAATTTTTGCGTCAAAATAATGAGGAAATATTTTCTGCAATGGCTGTTCTTCAAGTTAAGTGGCAATTTAACCCCCCATATGCACCTAATTTTGGTGGCATTTGGGAAGCTTGCGTAAAATCCGCAAAAGCCTTATTACTGCGAACTATCGGTCAACAGGTCCTCACATTTGAGGAGCTCACAACTATATTTGCTCGTATCGAAGCCGTGTTGAATAGCCGACCTCTAGCTTTCTACTCCTTGGACGCTACTGATAGCCCTGATTACCTAACCCCTGGTCATTTTCTGATTGGGGGTCCAATTCTGAGTTTGCCAGAAATCACTCTTCCCGAGAGTATCAAATTACATTCACGTTGGCAACGCTTATGTCAAATCACTCAATCTTTCTGGCGCCGGTGGTCGAACGAATATTTACTCACACTCACGCAGCGGACAAAGTGGAACCGTTCCTTGGATAACGACTTGAAGGTGGGTCATATGGTTTTTCTCCTAGGAATAAATACCTCGCCTTTGTCATGGCCGCTAGGCCGTATCAAGCTTTTTCCCGGTCGCGACGGAGTTACTCGTGTTGTTTCAGTAAAAACGTCTCGTGGTACCTTCGTTCGTCCCGTGAATAAAATTCTTCCCCTTCCTTTAGAAAAGTAATACTTAAATTTTCGTTAGGATAATTTTAATTTTTTTTTACGATTTTAGTTATTCTTTCTCTTGTTTTCTTATCCCCCACCCGAGTATCGGCGGGTTAACCGTACTCTGCGGCTAGGAGGAAATGCCTAGCTCTAATTATATTTCGGTTTTATTGTAAAATTTTTTCTTAATTTTAGGTGGGCGGTATGTACGCGCCATATCTGTCCCCGTTCGGGGCATTCCCTCTCTCCGCGTGAGCGGGTCCGAATGGTTCGCGCTAGTTAAATAGAGTCGGTCGTCAAGTCTCGTGATAGCCACAACTAATAAAAATAAATCCGCTCTTTTCTTCTAATCCGGCATTGGACTCTTCCTTTCCTGTCTCGCTCCTTTCCTTCAACCCTTGGCCAAAAGCGTTAGTTACAGTGTTTAGTGCCTCTCAAGTGCCCAAGGAACTTTCAGTAAGTGTTTTTATGCCTTTGTATGATTATACTCCTATAAACTGTTCTCACCCTCACCCCTTAATAATTACAGTCCACGCTCTATCTCGGAACCCCTTGTTTACGGCCTTTTGCACTCAAGGTGGTTCTATTTGTATCCCGTTACGGAAAACGGGTATTCGATAAAAAACAGTTACTATTTGCGTCGCTTAAAACTACTTATACTCTATATACAGGGTGTTGACTGCTTACTATTTACAAACTATCCCAATTACTCAATTCTCTACTAAATAAATGCAGTTTTTGGCTTTCTATTATAATTTCTAATTACTACATGACCATTGCTATAAAATACACCCTTAAACAACCCCTTATCACAGCAATATATGTATATATATATATATATATATATTGCTGTGTATCCTCTCATATCTGCAGGTACTGGCCCTTTCAAAAAAAAAAACATTCGAGCCCCACAGTTTGGGCGTCAAGAATGCTGTGAAACCTTTTGAATTACCTGGTCCGTCGTCTTTCTTCTGTTAATCGCCTCGGCTGCTCCTCTAGATAACTTACATCCTCAATCATAAAAGAAACAAACACATTCCTACCAAAAACATCAACGTTAACTCTATGTACATCAATATTCAGAATACATTAAAATTTCAAAATTAAAACTCAGCATAAATTTCAGTTTTAAAAAGAATTTCAAGATTAATTTTATTATCATTTTACTGTGCATCCAAAATTAAAGTCCTTGTTGGATGCCTACTAATTAATATAACAATATAAGCAGACCGGAGTCTGAGTATAAAGGAGCATCTACCACCCTTTACGTTAATTAACCAGGTTCGTCTAATTGAGCTCAAAGACATACCCAAATTTTCATCATATTCCTGAACATCAAAACAAAATACCCTTTTACTTAAACAAGCAAATTTCATCTTAAAATTAAACGTTTATGGTTAGAACAATTTCACTAATGTCCATTTAAAGTAAATCAATTATAAAGTCATTCAATACACACAAAATGTCAAACAAAATAGTATAATTTACCTGAAGGTTACTGTCCTCGTAGCTTCAAAGTATCGTTTCTTTAGTTAATCATACCATTCAACAGGATTATATTTACGGCTTCTGATTCTCTACGTTTTTAAAATTTTCTCCATCACCATCCATTCAAAGTCGTTTCTGGGCCTTTCCGGAACTCATCTGTGTTTATCTGACCCTTGTTTCATGGATCCAGACACGTATTTGAACCATTTAATTATTAACACCCCCGAAAATAGCTTAGAAATTCATGCTTCTGTCACCAATATACGCCAAAACTGCCTACTTTTGTGTATACATTCGTCGTTGTAAATTTTGCTAATTGATACAGTGAAACTAAATTTTATTACCTCGTATCTAAGTGCACTGAAGTACATTCATGTTAGCACGTCAATAACAAGCTATTTTGAATCACTAAAATATACTAGCAAACTTTAAATTATTTAATCAAACTAAAATGCACGGTTTAACATCTTCAATCAAGTCGCGTATGTACGAGCTTTTAACGCATAGAATCGTCAAAAGTCTAAGAGAGCTTGTTTATCTTCATCTCGGTATATATAGCAAAAAGCCTGTCTGTCGGTCGGTTCCCCAAAACGGGTAATTCTAAAGAATTCCTCATTCTATGTTCCCAGTCTGTTGCTCGCACGTCGATTTTACGAATTTTCACTCGCCCCATTCAAATCTCAGAAAATTTCCACACGGCACGCAAGCATGTCCGAGAAAAACTAATTGATTTTGTACAGAAATTGTTGTTCTACCTCTGATATTTGCATCCTATTTTTAACCAATTGTGACCCCCGTGACGTTGTTTAAATCCCGCCTTTTACAATATGTGTCTTTGCTTGACGCATTTTCTCTTTCCTTCTCTACCGTGTTCTTATTGGTGCAACTTGATATTCTTTATTATCGATTATTTTAGTCCACATGGAGTGTGAAATAACCCAGCTTTAGCAATTCTCGTAACTATTATGCGACGTTTTCCCCAAGATTCTTTGAAACATTAATTATCTGCAAAATTTACGCCGAATGTGATATTTAAACTACGCAGGTGTTCAAAATAATATTAATTCTCAGAGCTTTATTCCGTGGTATTTTAATCTTGGGTTTTTACAAGTTTCTATAGGTATTATATGTTATTAACGGTTTAATTAACTCCAATTAAAATTGATTTCTATCCTTTTATTTTTAGCGAATACAACTTAAATATTAATTATTATACGTACACTTTGTTTTACTACCGGTTACTTAAAATAGGGTTAATTAATATAAACTTTGTACGTAATTTCTCTTTGTTTAGGAATAATTACATTACACGCAGAGCTTTTCACTACTGCTTCGTCTTATAAATAATTTAAATTTCTTATTTTACTGAAGCAACCGAGTTTATTTATGCTTCATGGTTTTAATAACGCGTATTATTTAATGAAATTCCTTATACACGGTGATTAAAATTATTTGATGTGATTATTTAATTTTCTACCCTGGTCTAAATATGAGTATTTTCCCCCTATTTGAATACAAATAATCCAACTTATTTGACTTCAAATATAAAGCATTTAGACAAAAAAAAATTACAAAAAAATTGCCTATCTCTCTACCCTTATCTATCTAACTTACCTACTTTGTTTCCAATCAAAAAAAATATTTACACCTATCCTATATCCCTATCCTATTCCTAACTCTCACCTCATTCTATAAACTGAAATTATCCCTAACTTTATCCTACTCATCCATCTAATCCTATATACATCCTATCTACCTATCCTATTCCTAACTTTTAACTAATCTTCACTATACTTTACTTCCCCCTACCTAATCCTATATACCTATCCTACTCTTACTCTATTCCTAACTCTCCACTAATCTTATATGAAATATCTATACTTAACCTATCTTATTTTCTTCCTACATTTACTCTTTATCCTCATCCTAACCCTATTTCTAATTATCTCCCATATTTATCCCATACCTAGCTTTATTTTCTATAACTATACTAAAATTCACCTATCTCTATCCTTTGTTCATTAAGGTATTTACATCTAACTCTCTTCTATCTACACCTATTCTATCCCTATTCTATTTAAATCTAACTCTCTTCTTGACCCTCCAAGTCTTTCTTCTTACCAACCTAATACTCTTCATCCCTATTTCTCCCCCTTCTATATCTATACTTATCATCCCTATTATCTCACATAAAATAAACTTATCATCCCTATTATCCTGACTCTTAAATATTACTTCTTCTTCAATCCCTACACTTGTCTGTTTCTCATTTATTATTGTTTCCCTTTCTGCCGACAAACCAAACGATACTACTTTAAAATTATCGATTTTTCCCTCTACGGAAAATCCTATGTACCTTCTAGACTGCTTGTGTAATGGAATCCGCCATAATGAATTCCTTAAATCTACTTTATTAAAAACAAACTTGCCACTTAACCTCATCAAAAATAATTCTGCCTTCACCTGCTCCCGATATGCTGCTTCTACCCCCACTAATTCTGCATGTTTTTGTACTAAAGCTTGAACCTCTACTCTCCTATCCTCTGGACATCTTATTGTGTTGATCTGTTTAACCTCATCATCCTCTACCTCTTCTACATTAATACTTAACCCCGTGTCATCCTCTGTGACTTCATAACTGCCCTTCCATGGCAGTACCCTATCCTTAATCCTTACTACCTTCCTTTCCATATCTATCAAAACCCCTAACTTCATCATACAGTCAACACCTAAAATGCTCTGAAACTTCAGTCCAGGTACAATTACAAACTCCTGTTCACAGCTTAAACCTCCTATATCTATCCTAAGCACCACAACACTATTTACTACAGCAAACTTCTTTTTATTTGGAGCTACTAAATGGCTACGTTTTATAGGCATAATTCTATCACAAACCTTATCCCTAATTTTGCTGACGAATTCCTCCGATATTAAACTCGCCTCTGCCCCTGTATCAAGTAATACTTCTACATTATTTTCAAAAATTTCTAAATTAATAATTGGCAAACATAATTTTTCTACAGTTTCTGGCTCTACTTCCTCCTCAATTTTGAAAAATTCACGTGGATGTTCGTATACATTTACACAGAAATCTAGTGGTCTGTCACGTTCTAAAAATCCTGTCTCATCCTGTTTTCCGTGCTTGGTCCTGGTTGTCCTTCTACAACCTGTGCGTACGTCCTCCTCGTGTTAATATCCGTGTCCCTGTCTCTATTCGGCGTGCTGGTCACAGTCCTGTTTACTTCCGGTAAACTGTTCTGTCGCGTGTAACTAGGTCTTGGCGTCGGTCCCCTAGTCGCACTATTACTTCTGTATTCCTGTCCTCGTCGTTCCCAATTCGGTCGAAAATTTCTGTTGTAGTCAGGCCGTCTCGGATAATTCGGTGTCCTGTTATCAAACCTAACTGTGTTAACGTTTCGTTCTCGTATCTCTCTTGTCCGTCCTACACATACATCGTCATATCTCTGCAAATACTCTAAAAATATCTCCCGTTCTGTGATGTTTTGTAAGGCCACGTGTTGTCTAATTTCCAGTTCAAAATGTCGTGATAGGTACTTGATAATCTGTCTGTCCGTCAATGGTGGATTCAGTTGTTTGGCCACACTGTACTTGCGGATGGCATATTGCTCCCTCGAACCTGCAAACTCTCCCTTAAATTTTCCTGTAATCAAGTCGTCTCGTACCTGGTCTTGTTTGTGATCACTCCAGTAATGTTGTAAAAATTTGTTTTCAAAGTCCTGATACGTGTCTATGTCCTGTCCTACTAAATTGTACCATGCTTCCGCGTTGTCCTTTAATAAAGCCTTTATCGTATTTAGTTTAGTCTGTTCGTCAAATAAATTTCCCACTAGATTTCTTACACTATTTATAAAAATTTGTGGATTTACCCTGTTATCGCCATAAAACTTCATGTGTTGGTCCAATGATACTCCACCTGTAGCAAATCTGGGACCATCCCCCGTTAAATTTGACATGTTGTATTTAATACTACTAACTTCACGTTCTACCCTGCCTAACTGATCCCTACATGAGTCCGTCACTTCAGTCATTTTTACATTAATCTCCTCTTCACAAAAAATGCGTACTTCGGACCTTAAATGTCCCATTTCCTGTCGAAGACCTGTAATATCACGCTCATTTTTTAACCCTATTTTCAACTTCCCCATCTTTACGGTAAGACTATTTTAAATTCTGAAACTTCTTTATTCGTCTTATCTATTTTCTCACTTAGGGTTTCCTAACTCCTGTTAATGTCTCATTCATTCGGTCAAATTTTCGATTTGAGTCCTCTCTCGCTCTATTCGATTCATCACTCATTTGCTCAAATTTTCGATTTGAGTCCTCTCTAACCCCGCTTAACGTCTCATTCATTCTTTCAAGCATCCTCATTATCATTTCGTTTCCTTGATCCCTGATTCCGTCCTCGACTGATCTCTACTGCCTCCCGCTTCTTTCATTTTCGAAATTTTCTCACACAATGCACTATCGTCACTTCCAATTTCCACTCCTTGACTCCTTAACCACTCTTTTCTCTGCATACGTTCTAATCACTCACACACACTCTCAAATACTCTTAAATTTATACACACACAGAAACTCTCTCTCTCAGATCGCCAGTTTCCTGGAATAAAATAACAAAAAATTTTATTTGGAACTCGAGCCTCACTTTTGGGTCGCCAAGAATGCTGTGTATCCTCTCATATCTGCAGGTACTGGCCCTTTCAAAAAAAAAAACATTCGAGCCCCACAGTTTGGGCGTCAAGAATGCTGTGAAACCTTTTGAATTACCTGGTCCGTCGTCTTTCTTCTGTTAATCGCCTCGGCTGCTCCTCTAGATAACTTACATCCTCAATCATAAAAGAAACAAACACATTCCTACCAAAAACATCAACGTTAACTCTATTTACATCAATATTCAGAATACATTAAAATTTCAAAATTAAAACTCAGCATAAATTTCAGTTTTAAAAAGAATTTCAAGATTAATTTTATTATCATTTTACTGTGCATCCAAAATTAAAGTCCTTGTTGGATGCCTACTAATTAATATAACAATATAAGCAGACCGGAGTATAAAGGGAGCATCTACCACCCCTTTACGTTAATTAACCAGGTTCGTTTAATTGAGCTCAAAGACATACCCAAATTTTCATCATATTCCTGAACATCAAAACAAAATACCCCTTTTTACTTAAACAAGCAAATTTCATCTTAAAATTAAACGTTTATGGTTAGAACAATTTCACTAATGTCCATTTAAAGTAAATCAATTATAAAGTCATTCAATACACACAAAAATGTCAAACAAAATAGTATAATTTACCTGAAGGTTACTGTCCTCGTAGCTTCAAAGTATCGTTTCTTTAGTTAATCATACCATTCAACAGGATTATATTTACGGCTTCTGATTCTCTACGCTTTTAAAATTTTCTCCATCACCATCCATTCAAAGTCGTTTCTGGGCCTTTCCGGAACTCATCTGTGTTTATCTGACCCTTGTTTCATGGATCCAGACACGTATTTGAACCATTTAATTATTAACACCCCCGAAAATAGCTTAGAAATTCATGCTTCTGTCACCAATATACGCCAAAACTGCCTACTTTTGTGTATACATTCGTCGTTGTAAATTTTGCTAATTGATACAGTGAAACTAAATTTTATTACCTCGTATCTAAGTGCACTGAAGTACATTCATGTTAGCACGTCAATAACAAGCTATTTTGAATCACTAAAATATACTAGCAAACTTTAAATTATTTAATCAAACTAAAATGCACGGTTTAACATCTTCAATCAAGTCGCGTATGTACGAGCTTTTAACGCATCGAATCGTCAAAAGTCTAAGAGAGCTTGTTTATCTTCATCTCGGTATATATAGCAAAAAGCCTGTCTGTCGGTCGGTTCCCCAAAACGGGTAATTCTAAAGAATTCCTCATTCTATGTTCCCAGTCTGTTGCTCGCACGTCGATTTTACGAATTTTCACTCGCCCCATTCAAATCTCAGAAAATTTCCACACGGCACGCAAGCATGTCCGAGAAAAACTAATTGATTTTGTACAGAAATTGTTGTTCTACCTCTGATATTTGCATCCTATTTTTAACCAATTGTGACCCCCGTGACGTTGTTTAAATCCCGCCTTTTACAATATGTGTCTTTGCTTGACGCATTTTCTCTTTCCTTCTCTACCGTGTTCTTATTGGTGCCACTTGATATTCTTTATTATCGATTATTTTAGTCCACATGGAGTGTGAAATAACCCAGCTTTAGCAATTCTCGTAACTATTATGCGACGTTTTCCCAAGATTCTTTGAAACATTAATTATCTGCAAAATTTACGCCGAATGTGATATTTAAACTACGCAGGTGTTCAAAATAATATTAATTCTCAGAGCTTTATTCCGTGGTATTTTAATCTTGGGTTTTTACAAGTTTCTATAGGTATTATATGTTATTAACGGTTTAATTAACTCCAATTAAAATTGATTTCTATCCTTTTATTTTTAGCGAATACAACTTAAATATTAATTATTATACGTACACTTTGTTTTACTACCGGTTACTTAAAATAGGGTTAATTAATATAAACTTTGTACGTAATTTCTCTTTGTTTAGGAATAATTACATTACACGCAGAGCTTTTCACTACTGCTTCGTCTTATAAATAATTTAAATTTCTTATTTTTACTGAAGCAACCGAGTTTATTTATGCTTCATGGTTTTAATAACGCGTATTATTTAATGAAATTCCTTATACACGGTGATTAAAATCATTTGATGTGATTATTTAATTTTCTACCCTGGTCTAAATATGAGTAATATATATATATATATATATATATATATATATATATATTGTTGTGTAGATTCTTTGGATTGTCTCGAACCTAAAATTAATTCGAGCCCCACAAATTGGGCGTCATAATGTTGTGTAGCTTACTTTGGAAATTGCCCCAGCGTGGGTCGTCATGAATAATTGTGAAGCTTACCTCGGCTCCTCTCCTTCCTAAAATTGCTTATGAAAACACGTTCCAAGAAGCTTACCTGGACTGCAGAATCTCAACTCCACCTAACTGCCATTTTGCTGTAATTTAAAAGAAAATAGTTCCTTACAATCATACTCGAAATAACGCAACTAACAAAATACATCACACTCTATTTACACGAAATAAATATTTACATCCTTATAAACTCTTTCCATTACCTACAATAATATAACTTTGTTTAGAAGCATTTCAATTTCACAAATGAATTTGTATTAAATATCTTTATCCAACATATAACCTATTAAAGTAAGTGGGCTATCCTTATAGCTGACTTTAACTCTCGTCTTAACATGAGCTCACAGTAAAACGCTTTAAACTTGTGTGCAACATTATAGCACTGCAAAAATAAAAAAAATCCCCTTTACTTTTTACAATTAGCCTGTTATCCTTACATTATTTATAAACCTGTTTTTCTTTTACATATGAAGTCAATAAAATTTTCAGTTTATCAAAATTCATAACATAGTCACTCAAAAGCACAAAAGAGCACAACAATGTTTTATAAAAGTTCGTTACCTGGTAAACATTATACTGCTAGCAGCTGCAAACCGGCCCTTGAAGACGTTGCCACTCTAGGCTCTGAAACCGCTCTCCAAGTTGAAAAATCATCCCTCTCGGCACGCTGCTATCCAAATTTCTCCTAATTCTCGATAGAAAGTGCATGCAAACCTCCAAAATCTCCCCTTACCATTCTATTTTAGATCAACCAATCAATACTTGATGCATTCGCCATTAAACTTTCATTTAAGAACGCCTGTGTATGCTCTAACACCCAAAATAGCAGTAGTTTATACTTACATGCTTAAGAAGCTTCGCTCTTAACTCCTTATTTACTTTCAGTTTTTCTCTATGTCAAATAATTATCACTACACCAACTTGTGTAATTACAACTAACAATAAAAATCACTGAATGCAATTGACTATTTGAGGTAACCTCAATAGCAAGCGAAGAAGTAAGAGAGCGCATCCACCTTCTGAATGCGTTTATATAGACCCAACTCACACCACTTCACAACCCCACAAACACGCTTTCCAGGTACCCTTTCTAAACCGTCTTTCCAATTCCTCTAAACAAACATTTTCAACGGTCTACAAATTCTCGAAAACCCCGTGTTGGCCTTCTGCAATACCAAGTATTGTAGCAAACATACCCCAACCGTCTTTCAAAATCTCAAAATTTTTCACGACAAATAACTGTTTTACCGAAAAAACCACCACTTTGTGTTCTAACGGCTACTAAATACGTTGAAATCGCTCGCCAACTGTCTTCAAATCCTTGGTCTATTCACGCCCCTCATCATATATTTTAATCTATCTCTCATCTTATTTTCACATGTGAAGAATAAACAAACCTCTTTTTTTGTTCCGCTTAGGTAGTTTGTTTATCGCATCCCTACCTCATTCTCAGTCCACTTCTAAATCGATACCTTAAACAGACATTCTGCATCCTTCTCGCACTTATAGACTTTGATCCGTCTCTGTTTATTTATTCCTATAAACATCAACCCAATACAAAACATATGTTATATACTGTCCTTTGCATCTTAAAAGCCATCTCTCCTTATAAAATATTGATCAGCACTCTTTAATGGCTTCTGCCATTCCAAAGAGCTATCTGTTAACCACTTCTCCCTTAATATCTTTGAACATAAATGCTACTCAGAATGTTTTCAACTGGTTGTTTCTCTCGAAAACGATAACCGTTGCTTGTTTTCGTAAACACCTTTATAGAAATGCTTTTAGAACGTTTACCTAGGTTAAATTGAAATTATACTTTAGAACCATATTTACATGCGCAAACTTGAGCTTACAATTATTAATATAACGCTAACGTAACATTGAAAAGCTAATTTTAATTACTATTTATTAAATTTAGTCTAAATTACCCTATATGCTAAAATATTTACATTCAATGATCAGTTGGTAAAATTGCCTAATTCTGTTTCCTCCTATAAACGCATATTAAGAATTCTTTGGCGCATTTTTGCCAAGGTAAATATTGAAGCCAACTTGATGATGAGGTTCAACTCTAAACTAATTAATCCTTAACCTAGAGCTCTGAAAAACGTCTTAACTCACTACTGTGTTGTATATACACACGGGAGCCTGGACTAATTTCTCAGCTGCCTAACCTAATAAATTCTATCCAATAAATTACACGTGTTACTTGCAATTTGCACTTTAACATTGTTAGTAGTTTAGTTTTTAATGTACGGAAGTTTCCCGCCATATTTTCAAATACGCGAGACGCGGGAATTTTTAAATAGACTAGGCGGTGCTTCCGGTACGTCCGAGTAGTGCAATTGCGCAAATCGTGCAACCCTAGAGGGTTAGACCAATACTAGATAAAGAGTGGGGTCGAGTTGGGGTGACGCGCTGAATCGTGGCTTTTTACGGGGTATCGTGAAGTTAAGTGCACGTGATTGTCTCTGGTAACGTATCGTAGGGTTATCTATGTAGTTCTCTTCCTAAATATTGTTTGTTTGTCTACCTCATACCTTATTATCCTGTCCAATCCCTACATAGGTAAGAAATTGCCGCCACCTAGGACTACCGAACTTCACGCCTGAGGAGGACTCATGATTACCTTGGCTAGCCGGTGCTGATTTGTACGCATTTGGTAGCGTCAGCGTATCATCTCTAATTCCTCCGGGAGGAGCCCGACTGGAGTGGTTAGAGGCCTACCGAGCGCAATTTCAGGCAGAGGCAGGATATCTGATGTAAGTAAATCGTTACTTAATTTTCATGCGCTTATTTCCTTGTTTTTGAATTATTTAAATTTGCGTAGCATTGCGTAATATTGATGACATCATTAGTAGTTGAACCGCGCCTAAATCCGTATAAGATTTGGTGCTGTCAACTGTGATAGTGTCTCTTAAACGAAGCTACCGGTGTTGTAATTATCGAACTTTTAATTTTAACTAGCGTTTTAAATGTAAGAATATGACGCTCCAACGTGTTATTTAGGTGGTACTATACCTATGGAATGTATAGATTAATTTTAAACATGCTTTTTCATTTAAATAATCTCCTTAAATTTCATGATCTATGTCCACTAAGATATCTGTGAAGTTTTAATTTCATGTTGGTACCTTGTGGATATTCCCTAGAAAATTTTCAGCAATTGACAGACAGCGCTTGTAATTAAAACCGTCATTGTAATATATAGTTTTTATCTAAAAAACGTCAATCTATTTATCTTACTGTAACTTTAAAATGAAGATCATAACTACAGTTGCCTAAAATATGTGTCAGTTATCTCAAAAAATAAATGTTAGTGTCTAAATAAACTCCAAGGATTTATGGATAACCTTACTTTTTCAAGTAAGTACAATAAATATTTTAATTGCATTTCTTAAATACCGTTTATTGTGACAATTGTTTACCCTATATCAGCTAAAATATAGCCCTTGCCGTAAATAATAAAAAAAAACTGTACCTAAGATTCTCTAGTTTGTCTATAAAAAAAGTGTTTTAAACAATCTAACTAATATTTAAACTCGCTTTTAAAGAAACCTTATGTTTAAAAAAAAACGTTTAACGTAACGATTTGACCTCCAGAATACCTTTTGAAAGCACTGAATGAAATAAATTGGTTATTATACCTTTTTAAGAAGTGTTTGACTATACCTTGTTTCCTTTATAGGTTAAATAACATATCACCTGCGTGCATTTTCTATTTAGGAGGGCCTTTCTGTATTTATCAACAAAATATTTATTTAATTGAACATTGATTTTGCTTTCATACACCCTAAATGTGTTTCTTTACTGTGTTAATTAATTAACGCTTTAACATTTGCATATTATTCTTTATCGGTGACGTTTCTAACAAGTTCTTACACCTAAATACCGTACCATACTAACTTAAAGTAGCTGTAACGTTCATTACCTCCCGAATTGCCTAACTATTTTATATTTTATATATCGTGTCTTGAATATTCTATTCACGATGAACGTGTCACATTTAAAATCCCTCGAATTAATCTACGAGCTTGAGTGTAGGAATATTATCGCTGCTAGTAATCAAAATGACAGGCGATCTCAACTCAGGGCTGTTTTGGCACAGGAAACGAAAGGCATTGCTATCTTAAAGAAACCCGTTGGCGACTGGCCCCTTAACGTATCGGAAATTAAATTATCTTTAGATGACATATCGGGTATAATAAATAGAACGGATCCTGCTGCTAGTAATATCGAGCTAGGGAGATTGGCTTCGAGAATAACGCACGTCAAACAGCGTGTCGAATTATTATCTTTATATAACGATGACCAAGCGACTCAAGCTAAACAAAGTTTGTTGTCCGAGGTGTTATTGCTTGAAGGGATTGTTCTAGAAAGACTTAATCCAAATGCAGACGTAGATGTATCGTCACCCTTTTCAAATCTCGCTCTCGTTTCACCCAAACCTGTAGGAAAATCTATACCTGTATACAAATGGGGTCTCACTTTTGAAGGGTTTGATTCGCAGGTCTCTTTATCATCCTTTCTTGATCGTATTAATGATTTTAAAATCTCTCGCGGGTGTACCGACCACGACCTATTTGTCTCAGCTGGTGACTTGTTCGCAAACTCAGCGTTAATATGGTACAGAAACATACGAGACCAAATTTCTACCTGGGAGGAGTTAGTTGCGTGTTTAAAACGAGATTTCCTACCTTATGGCTATATTAACGACCTTTGGAACGAAATACGTAACCGAACCCAAGGTCCTGACGAAAATGTTGTTTCTTTTATTACCTCACTAGAAGCTTTATATAGCAGACTTGACAAAAAACCTTCAGAATCTGAAATTATCGATCAATTACTTAGAAATTTAAACCCCTACTTCTCAGAACGTTTGGCATTGCAGCAAGTCTCTTCGTTGGCCCACTTTAAAGACTTATGTCGTTCTCTCCAGGAAGTGAAGTCAAGAATTAACAAATATCGGCCACCGCCCGAGAAATTATCTGGTCTTCTAGAACCTGATTTAGCTTGCCAAGCTCGAGCTTCCCATAAACTATCTACCCTTAACGTTCCTTCTACCGTAACTAATAACTCACTTACCTGTTGGAACTGCAAGCGAAGTGGACATAACTATAATGTCTGCACATACCCTAGAAATATTTTTTGTTATGGTTGTGGTCGCTCAAATATCTACAAATCTAACTGCACCAACTGTAATCCTAACGTATCGGGAAACTCCCGTCGAGATATTTCAAATCAGGGTGTGAATATCTCAAGAAACCAAAATCGCCCTCATCACCAATCATCCAACGGACACAGACGCCAATAAATTCAAATTATAAAACTACTTCTAACGTTGTACCGTCATTAAATTTATCTAATAATAATACCGCTACTATTAATGTACAAAATGCCTTACCTTTAGAGGAATTATGCTATACTACTCCAACCGAGTGGTCTAAGTGGTTACAAACCATCAATTCCTTTTACCATAAAAAGACTGCTGCCGTTTCACAACTTGTTAAAAAACCCTTCGATAACCGTCCACACTTATCTATCTCAATTGGTTCCTTAGATGTAATTGTTTTATTGGATACAGGTTCTTCATGTTCTCTTATAAATAATGAAGGTTTACATCAATTATCTCAACAAAATATCAAAATTCAAATTATTCCCGAGAAAACTTCCATAAATTTAGCTGACGATAATCAAATACATGTAACCGGTTCCCTTAAGTTAAAAATTCGAGTAGAATCTCTTGAACGTGAGGTTTTATTTTTGATTGTGCCCGCATTAGCTTATCCCTTTCTACTAGGCGTTGATTTCTGTAAACTTTTTAATCTGTCACTTTATTTCCAGGATTTTTTATGGCAAACCTCTATTAAAACGAATTCCTGTGCATCTACAGGAATATCTAACAAAATCTCTCTTACTGACTCCCAAAATGTAACCCTTAACGCTACAATCGACAAATTTCGCAAACTTAATACCTCCGAACTGGGTTGTGTTACAACGGCAACACACGTTATCTCTACAGGTGATGCCCTCCCTTTTAAGCAACGTCAATATCCCTTATCGCCTGCCTTACAAAAGCATTTACATGCTGAAATAGACAAAATGTTAGAATCTGGTGTTATCTCTCCTTCAAATTCACCTTGGACGTCTCCCGTATTACTAGTTCGGAAAAAGAATGACGAATGGCGTGTCTGTTTTGATGGCAGGAAGTTAAATTCTGTTACTGTTTCGGACGCTTACCCTCTACCTAGAACTGACTCGATTTTAAGCCGGCTTCGTAACGCAAAATTTATCTCATCTATCGATCTTAGACAAGCTTTTTATCAGATACCTCTCGACCTATCTTCTCGTCAAAAAACTGCTTTTTGTGTCCCAGGCCGAGGTCTTTTCGAATATAATTTTTTGCCATTTGGTCTCTGTAACGCTCCACAAACTTTACAACGTACTATGGATCAAACGTTAGGTCCTATCTTACATCAAGAACGTGCCTTTGTATTTTTAGATGATATCTTAGTTATGTCAAGTTCTTTCGATGAACATATCGCCACATTAGATGAAGTTGCAGAACGTTTAAACGCAGCAGGTTTTAAGATAAACTGGGAAAAGTCTCAATTTTGTCGTTCATCCCTCACATTTCTTGGTTTTATTATAGATGGGACTGGCTTATGAGCAGATCCCGCTAAAGTTGATGCTATTACTAAATTTAAAACACCTAAGACTGTTACCGAAATCAAACGTTTAATAGGAATGATTAGCTATTATCGCATCTTTCTACCCAATCTTTCAACTATATCCGCACCCATTACCGCTTTAATTAAAAATTAAAAGAAATCCCAAACTATCGAGTGGAATTTAGAATCCCAACAGGCTTTCGAACAAATTAAAACATTAATCACTTCAGCACCTATCTTAATCTCTCCAAATTTCGATGATAAGTTTTTTATACAAACCGATGCTTCACTCACTGGTTTAGGTGCAATGTTATTCCAGGTAAGCAATGGTTTAGAACATCCAATCGCCTATGCGAGCCGTGCCTTAACTTCTGCCGAACAAAAATACTCTGCTACCGAACGAGAACTATTGGGCGTTATCTTTGGCATCGAGAAATTTAGAGGATATGTCGAAGGTACACACTTTACCGTAATCACTGATTGTGCAGCCCTCACGTGGCTTAATAACTTGAAACAGCCCGCAGGTCGTTTGGCAAGATGGAAGTTGCGTATATCTCAATTTACTTGTGACGTTAGGCATAGGCCTGGCAAATTAAATATCGTACCTGATGCCTTATCTCGAGATGTTGTTTCTCTTAACCTTCCAAATTTAATTCTGGATACCTGGTACCTCAATATGATTAAAAAAGTTTCCGATAATCCCGACAAATTTCCTACCTTTCGTGTAACTAATAATAGACTATATAAATTTGTATCTTCGTCCCCACATAAAATAACGAATATACCTGAATGGAAACTGGTCGTGCCCACTGCAAACCGCAGTGAGGTGCTCAAATTATGTCACGACGATCCCATTGCTGCACACCTTGGTGTTACAAAAACTCTCGCTAAAATATCTGAATTGTATTACTGGCCCACACTTAAACAATCTGTTTGTCGCTACATCAAGAGCTGCAAAATTTGTGGTTCCCATAAGAGTTCACAAGACGCTCGCCCTGGTTTAATGGGTAACTTTAAGCGTGTATCTTATCCCTTTCAATTAATATCGCTTGACTTACTAGGACCTCTCCCCCGATCGAAAAGAGGTAATCAATATCTTTTAGTCGTTACCGATTGGTTTTCTAAATTTGTTATGGTGCAACCCTTACGTAAAGCTACTTCCGCTGCTATAATTAAATTCCTAGAACAGAATGTCTTTCTTATCTTTGGTGTCCCACAGATTATTCTTTGTGACAATGGTGCACAATTTATCTCTAAAGATTTTCAATATTTCGTTAAAAGTTACAAAGTACAAAAAATTTGGTTTAACGCAAAATACCATCCCCAAGTAAACCCTACCGAGAGAGTAAATCGAGTCTTAATTACTGCTATCTCTTCCTATATTAATTCAGACCATACTACATGGGATGAACATATCTTTGAAATTGCTCAAGCTTTGCGTACATCTAAACACGAAGCAACCCAATTCACTCCGTCTTTTCTTGTTTTTGGAAGATATACCCCAATCGATGGGAGTTACTATGGTTTAGTGCCTGACGATACTAACGTAATTGAATTTGACGATAAAGTACGTTGGGACAAGGACCAACAATCATTACCTTCTATCTTTAACGACGTTAGAAAAAATTTGTTAAAAGCTTACGAAAAGAGCAAGGACCACTATAATCTACGTAAACGAAATATTTCCTTCGCCTTGGGCGAACAAGTTTGGAAAAAGAACTATGTCTTATCGGATGCATCTAAGAAATTCTCTTCAAAATTAGCCCCTAAATTCATTCTTTGTAAGGTCACTCGTGTCATTAGTCCCCTTATCTACGAACTTCAGGATGCTGAAGGAAAACACCAAGGCAGGTGGCATATTAAAGACCTTAAGCCATTCTCTGCCGACCCAAATGCTACTTAAGTTTTTCACGTTCCATTCTCCTCACGATTTACCTAATATTTTTCTGTTTTCACCATCAATTAGTAACCTCAATTAGTTATTCCTTCTCTCATATAGTGTATAATTTCTTACACGTTTAATTTTACTTACCTTAATTTAGCTATCTTTTTCTTTTGGTTGACTTTTCCTTCACCATACCGTTAGATATATATCACTTCATTCTCTACACCCCCCAATATAACTCGGTCGTTTCATTTAATCAACCCTCGAACTTTTCCTACTGCATATTATTTGGTTTTTAGTATTTTCTTACATGAGTTAATTGTGTGGTAATTGTCGTAACTTTGGTTGAAATAACTCATTGAATTTTTATGATTGGTTTTAGCTGATGTTGAGTGAATGCTTTCTTCTTTGGGCTCACATAGGAGACGCGGCCTATGCCATTGTAAGAAATAGTTCATATTCGCAGTTGCAAAGGACTAGGATTGCCTATTCCATGTGTTTTTCTTCTGAATTATTGCAGTCGCCTACATTATACTACATCATTATTTCTTGTTTTTTCTATTAAATCTACGTAATTTATAAACATTTTTTTCGTTGTTTTTTTTTGAACTTTGTGGTGAGGTGCTATTGCTTTTTATTGTTATCTTATTATATTCTCGGTTGTTTTAGCATATTGGGACAGTGAATCTGTATTTAACTGCTTATTATTGGGCATTTTTATGTGTTTAGGGTGCTACCGTTTTGAAATACTACCTTAAAACAGCTTGTTTTGTGTGTTTGTATATGTAATGATACTTTTAAGTTGTCGTGTCTACCTTTGTCCGATTTTCTTATCGTAGTCAATGCACTCGTTAGGAAAATGATCGTACTAGCTCTCTTAGGAGTCTAGTGAATTTTAAAAATGTGTATACCTTATCTTGTCGGATTAATCTCGCAGGTGGTCCTTCAGACTGCGCTGTGTTTAACAGGGACAACTCTCTACCTTCTCTCGGACGCTTGTCCAAAAACTATACTTTTTTTCTTAACGCGCTATCTCCGCTATGCCTTATTCTTCTTTCGGTGGACCTGTTCTTGTCCCGGAACACCCGTCTGTCACATAAGAATGATGTTCCCTCATTCCGAGCTACTAGTCACATTGGTTGGTTGAGTAGCGCTTTGCTATCCACCTTTCCCTCTGTCGCTTTTGCTCAATGCGAGCCCTTCCTCTACTTTCTTCTACCTGGAAGTGTCTCTTATGCACTCCAAAAAACCAACCTCCTTCTTTTTTACCTTTCCTATTTCTACTGCCTTTTCATTTCTGTTAGTCACCGTGTGGTTGTGCGGGAGGTTTTCACAGACACCTGGACCATGTCTCTGTGAATCTTTCGTGGGGTCATGCGGTGCCGCTGTCAGTGCATGGGCTCTGGCAGTGAAGGTATGTATGAGTGTGTGAATGTGTGAGTGAATGAGTATATCTTATATACCGTGTGGATATCGGGTGATAGTATCACCGATATCGATTACCGCTGGGTGCAGGAATGCACCCAAATGTCTTTACCGGTCCCCCGTGCTGTTCTTGCAAACGGATCTGCTTCACAGGTTTCTCTTTTTAGAGGGCACGGGTCAATCCCATTTAAACGGCTCTACTGGAGCCACTCTTTTGTTGTTATCATTGTCTTGGGTAATAACTAGGCCAATATCTTTGTCTTCTTTATTATCTTTGATAATACCCTTAGTTTTAATATCGTTATCTTATCGATTACCTTTAGTAATAACCTTAGTTTAGTATCGTTATCTTACCGATTACCGTAGTAATAATTTTGGTTTAATTTCTCGTTATCTTACCGACTATCGTTAGTAATAACTTCGAGTTATTTCGCGTTATCTTACCGGTTATCTTTAGCAATAACTTTTATTTAAATTCGTGTTACTTTACCTACTATCTCTTATAATCACTTTAACTTAATATCGCGTTATCTTATCGAGTATCTCAAATAATAACTAAAGCTTAATACCGTTATCTTATTCATTACCTTTGAGGATAACAACTTAAGCTGAATATCATTATCTTATCTACTATCTTTAACATCAATTTGAGATCTTGCCTTATCTTTTTATCGTCCTAACATGTGGTATATATGACCAGACGTGGGAATTATCTTTCTTGAATTTAAGTGAAAAAGCTAACCCGATTTAGAAATGTAATTTGTAGGTTAGCATATAAGGATTTAGTAGGTGGTACTTTTGGTAAATTTGTTGATTCACAACTGTGTCATGGACAAGTTTTAAATGTGCATCGTTGGAAAACCAAAGTACCAGTAACAAAATTTGCTAGAGTGCAGAGTGACGCACTCCATGAACATTTTTAAATTTGGGCACTTCTTGCCAAAGGAAGAATAGTTTGATGCAACACTCATGTGTGTTTGCGCATAACAACTTTTATATTAGCTTTAGTTAGATAGGTTTAGATAGTTTAGGCGACTTGTCGCACCCGTGTTAGTTTAAGTAGTGTTTCATGCTCCCCGACAAATTTGTGCTGTCGGTAATTAGTGTAGTCAAAGACTATCGGGCTACCTATTCCGTTTCCTGGTACTTCGGTAGACGTGTTATCGGTCGAAAAACCAGGTGGCGCCTTATATAAACATTTTGTAGGCTTTAAGTTAGGGTTTATGTAGGGTAGTTAGGATTTAGATTTTAAGCTGTTACTGTGCTAACAGACTTTTTCTTTTTTTAAGTTTTTTCTTTTGTGGCTTTGTCGCGATTGTTACGTGCAATTTGCACTTTAACATTGTTAGTAGTTTAGTTTTTAATGTACGGAAGTTCCCGCCATATTTTCAAATACGCGAGACGCGGGAATTTTTAAATAGACTAGGCGGTGCTTTCGGTACGTCCGAGTAGTGCAATTGCGCAAATCGTGCAACCCTAGAGGGTTAGACCAATACTAGATAAAGAGTGGGGTCGAGTTGGGGTGACGCGCTGAATCGTGGCTTTTTACGGGGTATCGTGAAGTTAAGTGCACGTGATTGTCTCTGGTAACGTATCGTAGGGTTATCTATGTAGTTCCCTTCCTAAATATTGTTTGTTTGTCTACCTCATACCTTATTATCCTGTCCAATCCCTACATAGGTAAGAAATTGCCGCCACCTAGGACTACCGAACTTCACGCCTGAGGAGGACTCATGATTACCTTGGCTAGCCGGTGCTGATTTGTACGCATTTGGTAGCGTCAGCGTATCATCTCTAATTCCTCCGGGAGGAGCCCGACTGGAGTGGTTAGAGGCCTACCGAGCGCAATTTCAGGCAGAGGCAGGATATCTGATGTAAGTAAATCGTTACTTAATTTGCATGCGCTTATTTCCTTGTTTTTGAATTATTTAAATTTGCGTAGCATCGCGTAATATTGATGACATCATCAGTAGTTGAACCGCGCCTAAATCCGTATAAGATTTGGTGCTGCCAACTGTGATAGTGTCTCTTAAACCACGCTACCGGTGTTGTAATTATCGAACTTTTAATTTTAACTACCGTTTTAAATGTAAGACACGAGAATATATATATATATATATATATATATATATATATATATATAATATATATGTATATAATCAATTTGAAGCTTCTTGGCCATTTACTGTTTTATAATATAACACTTTGTGGATATTGGTCATTCAATAATTTCTAACTAATCGTTTATTCACTTTTAAATAAGATCACAATTTATATAATTCAATTTATTACGCAAGTTAAGGTTCGGGTCTTTAGAGCGATGTTATTAAAAAACCTTTCCAAACTCTTAACAAATTTATTTATTCTAAAACAGAAATTATCAAGGAATTTTGAATAACTGTATAAAATAACTTTAAATCGAAAATAATTAATTAATTAAAATAAGGCGAGTAGTATAGGTAAACAACAATGCAAAAGCTGTAGTACTCAGACTGACTGCCGGGCCTTGAGCCCCCGGGCTTTTTATAATATCCTGCCCCCTCACATGGCTGTGGGAACTTGCAGCTCTAATGTCTGCTTTACTCTTATTTCTACACTTTACTACATTGCAACAATCTTATTTCTAGGTAATTACGGTATGTTAACCGTCTGTGACCTGCCACCTGCAGTATCACTGTCGTCTCGGATACAAAGTTGCATATCCGTTCTCATGAACTGTTAATAACCTGTCTGGTTTATCCTTGTATTACATTGTTACAAATGACTTATAATTTATTTAACAATTTCTAATAATTCCTATTAGATTCTATTATTCAATATATATAGGTAAATTGGGGGATACATAACTCCTTTCACCATAAATAAAAAAATTAAGGTTTTACTTAATTTTTAAATACATAAAATTCATTATTCCATTTCATTATTTAAAATTCATTGTTTCTAAAGGTACACTTATTGTTTCTTTATTTCCCTTTGTTTCCAAAAAATCTAAAACTGTTTCCTTCATTCTTATATCTAAATACATTTCGTAAAATACACGTATAATTAGAAAAATTATTAAAATGATTAACACAATTGTCCAAACGCTTATATTATCATAGTGTAACTTTGGCGTTTTGAGTTCACTTAAATGTTCTTTGTAACTTTCCACTAATTTCATGGCGTGGTTGAGGTCGTCTAAGTCTAGATGCTCTAGCTTCATGGGTTTCTTGACTATTTCTTCGTCTTCTTGTTGTTCTATCTTGAACTGTAGTTCCGGTAGGTTTGCAAGTTTCTTTGTTGCTATGGGATCTTGATAAACTCTGATTACTTCGTCTTTCAATTTTACGTAACAGTCTTCTTTAAGGGTAATTAATTTGCTTCCGATTAATCCTAGGTTATTTTCATCTTGATTGCAGTGGATCGTTGCTACTACTTCTGTTGGGAAAATGACTATCCATTTGTTTTCTGTAACTTTTTGAATTTTGATGTTGTTTATTTGCACGGGTTTTGTTTCACAGTTTTCGTAATGATTTGAAAATTTTAGTAGTTGTACTTCACAAGGGCTGTCTTCTTGAATGGTTGTTGTCGTCATCGATTGGCATAAGTATTGGTTTGGTGTTACTTCAGTACATTTTTCGTTCAGTTCATTTAAGGATAGGAATTTAGTTTTGGGTATGATAACTTGGTATGTGCTAGTAACTTTCGTTGGAAAAGCAAATAAATGATAATAATTATAATTGTTACTTTCTACTATCGGGATCTCTATTAAAAATATTATTTCGTTATTCTTAATGTAGCCTTTGACTATAGCTATTTTTTCAAATATTAGAATGTTTGATTCTGTTACATCAAAAGGTAATTTACTGTTAGTAATAAATGATGTAATTCTTATTAATTCTTTTAATAAATCGGTTGGTTCAACGATACTAGAGTGTAGGGTGTTTAATTTTGTAAATGTTACTGCGTTTGCTAACGTTGCTAGAATTTGTTGAATTAAAGTAAGGGTTAATATTATTTGAGTAAATATTGTATTGAATCTAATTAAATCTCGCATGCCTAACATGGTAGTTTGCATGTTGGTTTCAAGGGTTTGTATTCGGTTGGCTATACTGTCTTGGTTTTTTACTAATTTTCTCAATGTTTCATTGAATTTTATAATTGTTGATTGGGTTAGTGATAGTTGGTTGCTGATTATGGTTTTTATGTCGTTTTGGTTCTCAATTACTTGTTGTATTGCGTTGTCATAACGTTCTGCGTCTTGGTTATCTAAATTGCCTGTGATAGCTTTTATTATGTTGCCTAATCCGTTTATTAGTCCTCTCTTTCGTCTCGTAGTTTTTTCGTTGGGTATCAATTTATTAATTTTATCTTCTATGTTTCTTAAAATGCTTTCTATTATACCATTGTAATTTATCATTTCTATTGCGTATTCTTTTCCGAATTTTGCTGTGTCCATTGATTGTTTTAATCGGTAATAATTTTTGGTGATTGTTTGAAATTCTTGTTTTAATTCTGTTAGGTCGAATTTTTGTGCGAATATCCAATAGTCGATTGTGTTTTGCATACTGCCTAATTTTATTGATAGTATACCGGGGTTGTTTTTTATGTTTTCTATTATTATTTGGTTGTCCGCTCTACCTGCGCGGAGGTTGACGGTAAGGGTGATGATTGTCCATATGAAATTACAGGGTGTCTTAAGTTTTTCAAGTGAATGTATTTCGTTATTTTGCCGTTGTCTACTACTGCTATATTTTTGTCTGATATTTATTCTCTTAATTTTAAATGGGCCTAAATTTCTGGGTGCTGTTTTATGTCACTTGCTTTGGAAATTTTTCTCATACACGGTTTGTCCTATTGAAAATTTATTTGCGTCGGTATTTTTATTACGGGTTGTAGTGATATCATTATCTAATTTATCTTTTACCTTGTCGTAAGTTATTTTTAGTTTTTCCTTGTGATCTTTTGCATATTGTTGATATACTTCTTTGTTGTAGTGTATGTCATAGGGATTACGTGAATCTGAATGTCATAAGGTTAATTCTAAGGGTGTAAAATTTGTTGATGAGTTTATTGTATTATTATAGGCGATTAGTGCGTATGACAATAAATTGGTTATATGTTCCTTTTTATAATTTATTCTTAATAATCGAATTTGTTCTAACAGGGTTGAATGTAGTCGTTCAATTAGTCCGTTTGATTCCGGGTGGTTTTCCGTTATGAAATGAATTTTTATTTTGTGAAGTTCTAAAGTGTTTTGTATTGTTTCATTTTTAAATTCTCTACCATTATCTAGAGTTATTGTTTCGGGTGTTCCATAAAATGTAAAATACTGTAAAAATCCTTGGGTCACGTCAATGCTATTTTTTGATGTGATTGGTATTGCTTGGCCTGTTTTTGTGAATGCGTCTACAATTGTTAAATAATTTTGCGCTTCTACTACTAGAGTATCGGCATGTAGTTTTTGAAATGGTTTGTCGGGTGTTTTGGTTAGCATTAGGGGTATCTTTGGGAGTTTCCTGTCATATTTCGCTTTGTCACATAGCTCACATTGGTTAATGAAATCCGTGGTCAATTCTTTCATGTCTTTAAAATAATATCGTCTTATGAGTTGCTTTATTGTTTTGTTAATTCCACAATGGTTGGTTTTTTCTTCGTGTTGATTCCTAATTACATCATTTATTTCGTCAGGGTCGTCTAGTGTTATTAATTTTCTTGTATATCTGATGAGTTCAGTGCCAGAGTTATTAAATAATTTAACGTATAATTTTGAAAATCTTTGGTATAAGTGCTCGGTGTTGAAATAGAGATAAAATCGTTTTTTCTCGGGGGTGTATTCTTTAAGAATTTTAATTATTTGCTCCTCGTTGTCATCTTTGGTTATTTGAATTTGGTATATCTTCTTGTTATCTACTTTTGTATATTTTACGGGTTTGGGGTTATTTAAAACTTCGGTAATTATAAATTGGTTGGGTTTCATATCGATTGCTTCGTTTAAAATTTTAATCGCGGTTTTAGGTTCTTCGTTTTGTGTCGAGTGTATAGTGTCGATCTCGTCTGGATCTTCCCTTATTTCTGCTTCGTCTACGTTTCCTACAATGGATTCCGTTTCTAATGTATTGAGTTGGATTCTACTTAAAGCGTCTGCGTTGTTGTTATAAATTCCCTTTTTATATATAATTTCGTAATCATATTCTTCTAGTCTGATTCGCCATCATTGTAATTTCGAATTTGGTTCTTTAAGTTTGCATAGCCATACTAATGGTCTATGATCGGTGTATATGTAAAATTTTCTTGCGTATAAGTAAGGTCTAAAATATTTTGTTGCCCAAATTATCTCTAATAATTCTTTTTCTATGGTACTATATTTCTGTTCGGTTTCATTTAGGGTTCTGGATGCGTAGCTGATGGGTTTATCGCTACCTACCTCTCCTTGGCTCAATACTGCGCCTAATGCTACGTTCGATGCGTCTGTCGTTAGTACAAATGGTTTTGAAAAGTCTGGGTATTCTAATACAGGGTGATTCGTTAATATATTTTTAATTTTGTCTACGGCTTTAATGAATTCCGGTGCGTGTTCAATTTTGTTTCCCTTTTTTAAACAATTTGTCAGGGGCTTGGTTATCTGAGCGTAACTTTTCATGAATTTGCAGTAGTAACCACTAAGTCCTAGAAATCCTTTAATTTTTTTGGTTGTCTTTGGTAAAGGGTAATTTAGAACTGCATTTGTTTTATCGGGATTTGGCATTACTCCTTGGAGTGTTATTATATGTCCTAAAAATGATACTTCCTTTTGCAAAAATTCACTTCTGTCAAATTGTACTTTGAAATGTGCTTGTCTTAGTCTTTCAAATACTTCTTTCAGTCTTTCTATGTGTTCTACCAATGATGTGGAATAAACTATGATGTCGTCTAGGTACACAAAGCATTTCTCATTGTGTCTTTTCGTAATATATTGTCTGGAAAGTAGCGGGTGCGTTCTTTAATCCAAATGGCATTCGTTTGTATTCGTAATGTCCTCTAGGTATGCTGAAGGCTGTTTTTGATATATCTTTTTCTTCCATTTCTACTTGATGGTATCCTGATGCTAGGTCTAATGTTGAAAAATATTGGCATTTGCCTAATTTGTCTATAATTTTGGTTATATTTGGTAGTGGATATTTGTCGTCTACCGTTTTTTCATTTAACTTTCTGTAGTCTATTACCATTCTGTACTTTCTCTTTCCGGTTGCGTCTAACTTCTTGGGTACTATTAACACGGGACTGCTCCATGATGAGTTGGAGTGCTGGATTATGTCTTGTTCTAATAAGTCTGCTACTTGTCTGTCAGCTTCTTCTTGGCTCGCATGAGGTAGTCTATATGCTTTTGTAAAGATTGGCCTGTTGTCTGTTAGTTCGATGTCATATTTCACTGTGTTAGTGAATGTTAGAGGTATTCCTTCGCAGTGGAATATGTCGCGGTTTTCAAAACATAATTTTTTAATTGCTCTTTGCTTTTCTTGGTTGATGTCGGTATTGAAGCGGATGTTACTTAAATTTTATTTTAACATTTTGTCGTGTTCTATTGGGTTGTAATCGTTTTTTAAATTTTTGTCTATTTCCATTTCGTTAAAATTTAATTCCTCTACGTTAATTGGGTCTGTTAATGATAATTCTACGGGATAGTCGTTTGAATTTAATATCGTTGTAGTGGCATAATTATCTTTTATTTGTACTAAGGCAGTTGGGGTTTCTACTCCTTGTTGGAATGTCATATGATTTATTATTCCTACTTTCTTGTTAGAATTTACTGGGATTTTTATTTTTCTTTTCGTTCGGGGTTCTATTGTGTATTTTTATTCGATTTGAGTGTTTTGAAATTTAATAGGGATCTTTCCGTATTTCGTCCTTAATAAACGGTTTTTTATGTCAATGTTGGCTCCTAATTTTCTTAGAAGGTCCATTCCGATTAACCCGTCATATTTGTCGTTGAATTCGAAAATACAAAATTTATGTTTCATTTTTACATTCAATGTTCTCGGTAAGGGTATATTAGCTATGAATTGGTGTATTGTCGTTTGATGGTCTGTTTCAATTTTAAATGGTTCTCTTTCTACATAATCTAAATAATGTTTTTGTACGGTTCTGGGGCTAATTAATGCTTTTGATGATCCGGTGTCGATTAATAGTTTGAATTTGGCGTGGGGTATTTCTATGTATGGTAATACTAAGTGATTTATGTTATTTAAGTTTATTAGATTTGGTCGTTTATGAATTGGTCCATTTGAAAATTTGAGCACGAGTTTTCTTCGTTGTCCTCATCGTTAGTTTCGTATTGTTCGTCGCGTTCATTAGTTTCTGCATGGTTTGATTCATCGTTCGTACTCGGCTGAATGTAATTATTCTGGTCATTGTCAAATTTTTCTACTTCTTGGTGAAATAGTTCTTCCGATGTAAAATTGCGTCTGTGATGAGGGTTTGGTCGGATATGTGTTATCTTTGTAATTTGTCTAGTGTTACCAGATGAGTTATCCATTGGTGTTGGTTTATAATAATTATTGGGGTTGTTATGATTATTATTCATTGGTGTATTTCTACTGGGGTTCGCGCTGAATGTTGGTCTTTGTTGGTTTATGTTTTGATTGAATCTTGGTTGGAATGCGGGTTTTGTAAAATTTGAGTTAAACGTTGGTTTTGAAAAATGTCTATATTGATTATTAAAATTCGTATTGTTGAAATTTGGGTTATTAGTTCGCGGTTGATTTGTTTGTGTGTTAAAGGGTGTGAATTTTTGTTGAGGGATTGTTTGTCTCGCGCTTGTATAGTTTTTATTGGTGAGTAACTTTTATTTGCGTTGGGGTTGTATAGTCTGTTGTGGTAATACATTACATTTTCTTTACCTATTACTAGGTTCATGGCTTCTTCTAGGTTTTGCGGACGTTGGAATCTGATCTTATCTAACAGTCGTTCTGGTAAACCGTTTATATATGTGTCCAGTGCCATTTCGTCATACATTTTTGTTTTTAAATGTCGAATATTTTGATCGGACTTATCGATTTTTAATTTCGTTAGGATTAGACTTCTCACGTCTTGGCATTTCATTCCGAATTGATATGGGGATTGGTTGTTTTCCATTCTGAGGTTTATCAGGTCTCGTACCAGGAATTTTATGTTACGTTGATCTCCGAAATATGCAATTAGTATTTGTTTAAAGTCTTGCCATTCCTGAAGGTCATCTCGACTGGCAATTAAGGTTAGTGCCCTACCGGTCAGTTTGCTTATTATCAAGCGTAAAAGCAATGGATTCCTTTCGTTATCTCCGGGTTTTGTAGAAAGTTTTCGGGAACATTTTGCATATTCCTATAAAGCTCCCGAGATACGTTTGCTGGCCATCAACAATTTGAATCGTCTCCAAGTAAAGTTTCATATCTCCACTACTCATTTTGGTTGAGGTTGCTTTGCTCCCTACTTCCTGAAAATCACCCTTTAAATTTACCCGTGATCAAATCGTCTCGTACCTGGTCCTGTCTGTGGTCACTCCAGTAATGTTTCAAAAACTTGTCCTCAAAGTCAGTGTAAGTGTCAATTTCTTGTCCTATTAAATTGTACCAAGCTTCAGCATGGTCTTTTAGTAAAGCCTTCAAAACATTTAATTTTGCCTGTTCATCATATAAATTATTTATTAAACCTCTAATATTATTAATGAATACCTGAGGGTTAACTCTACTATCCCCATAAAATGTCATCTGTTGCTCTAACGACATATTACTTGTTACCATTCTTGGACCATCCCCCATTAAACTCGCTACATTTTGTTTAATCCCGGTCACTTCTCTCTCTACCCGACCTAACTGATCATTACACAAGTCCGTTACGTCAGTCATTTTAGCATTGATCTCGTCCTCACAGAAAATTCTTACTTCTGTCCTTAATTGTCCCATTTCCTGATTTAAACTTCTAATATCACGCTCATTTTTACCAACCCTATTTTCAACTTTCCCCATTTTCACCGTCAAGCTATTTTTGAATTCAGAAACTTCTTTATTCGTCTTATCTATTTTTTCACTTAGGGTTACCCTAACTCCTGTTAATGTTTCATTCATCTTTTCAAATTTCCTATTTGAATCTTCTCTAACCCCGCTTAATGTCTCATTCATTCTTTCAAGCATCTTTATTTTCATCTCGTTTCCTTGATCCCCTGATTCCGTCCTCGACTGATCCCTACTACCTCCAGCTTCCTCCATTTTCGAATTTTTATCACACAAGGCACTATCGTCACTTCCAATTTCCACTCCTTGACTCCTTAAGCACTCCGTTCAAATCACTCCCACATATTCTCAAAATATTCTTAAATTTATACAAAACAGACTCTCTCTCTCAGTTCGCCAGTTTCCTGGAATAAAATTGTTAAAATTCTACCTGGAGCTCGCGCCTCACGTTCGGGTCGTCATAAATTGCCGTGTATCTTCGCTCGGTACTGGTACTTTCTCAAAAAACATTCGAGACCCACGAATTGTGCGCCTTAAATTGCCGTGGAATGTGCCTTTTGGTCACAGGAACTGGTACTTTCTAATAAACATTCGAGCCCTACGAATTGGGCGCCATAAATTGCCGTGTAACTTCCTTAGCCCTGGCACTGGTACTTTCTCAAAAAACATTCGACCCCCCACGAATTGGGCGTCATAAATTGCCTTGCAACTTCGCTCTGTACTGGTACTTTCTCAAAAAACATTCGAGAATTTATTATTTTACCAAAAGTCAAAAATTTCACAAAAAGAAAAATTTTCAAAAAAAAAATTCTTACCCAGATTCTGCTTCCATCAACTTAATGACTTCAACAGCTCCCTGGCTATCTCGGTTAGGCCTCCTCTTGGATACCTAGATTTACTATTATACTCTTTACCGTTCACGCACACTCTCAATAAAACCACAAAATAATACAACAATCATACAATATTTATTTACCACTATTTACAAATAATAATTCAAGATTATGTACATTTCGGTGCTCAAGTTACACGTCAATAAATAATATCTTTGTAAAGTCCTTGTTTTTAAACTGAAATATCAAACACATTTAATGTAACAGGAGTAAATGGGCCCTAAATAATACCTTATTTATATATTTTTTAATTATTACACTTTGGAGTATGGTGAGCTCATGATAACCCAGTTTATTTTTTTATGTATGCTTTTTACTTTGCATATTCTTACTACAAACACAAACAAAAAACCCATGTACTCTTAACAATAAAAATTTAAATTCATTAGGAACGTTAACAAGCTTTACGTACACCTTTAGATTTATATTCAAATACCATAATAAAAGTTAGTTATACATAGTTTTTTCAATACGCAAAATAACGAAAAACAGCATCAAAGCGCACTCTCACGCATCACAAATAATTTCCACAGTTTGAAAAAAACAGCAAATTGTAATGCGTTACCTGGAAAAACTTGAAGATTCCATCTCTGTTGACGATGTATTATGTTCCTGAACCTTCGGTCTCGTGATTATGCGCTGCTTGCCGCCTCCAGCTATTTATGGATGAACACCATCTACGTTGCGCTGCATGCTACTCATTCAAGATCCATCTGTTATCCAAATCCAAGTATATTCTTACACTTGTTTATTATCGCATAATTACTTTACTTTACGAGCTTGTTAAAATATCTGTTGCACCTCAGTTAAATATAAACCCGACACTATCCGCGTTTCAAACTATGAAGCTAACAATTTAACACTACTATTTAATTTATAAATTTTAATACTTACAAGCTCGTTAGTAGATTTTGTACGAAGTAAGCGATGCAAATTAAAGAAGTCAAAGAGAGAGCTATCAATTTTGCTAGCTTATTTAGATTGTAAACCAGGCCTTTCTCGGCCACACTTTACCCGAAATCCTAATTGCAAACTAACACTTTCTTCAAATTTTTCTATAACCGTTTTCAAAATCTTTGAAATTTAGCTCGTCGCTACGCTATTTTCCGCAAAACTAGCATTCATTTGTCCCGTGTTCGCCTGTTGTAAAACTAACTATTTAGACCAATGATATATTTCAGTGACGTCTTAAAACCCCGCCTGTATTAACTCTATTCCTCTTTTATGCATATTGGATGTTTCCTTCTAACCTTGCTTGAGTGGTAGAAAATCGATATTACTGTCCGCGTTATATCTACCCCACGTGGAGTTGTATACGTGCTTTGCGGCTGTCGGTTGACCAATATTCTTTGAAACTTGCTTGTGATGCTCCAAAAATACATAGAAGTCGAGCTTTCAAAACATGCAGGTGTTCAATTAACGATCGTTTTAAAATAACATTTCTAGGAGTTTGCGTTTCAAGGTATTACATATATTTGATGTCTGTTTGTTTGTTAGTAACGCGTTTCGCCTTGGAATTATCAATTTTTCACGCTTTTATGCGTTTTCTGATGTTATAACGCTTTGAATTAAACTGAATTAAATTAATTAATAATTTCTATTGGCTTATACAATTTATTTTCTTTACGAACCTACGAATTTTTAATCCCTTATTATAAAATTATGGTATTATTTGTTGCTTTAAATTAAATACATGAAATAACTTTCGCACGCAAATTATGGTTGTTTCCTCTATACAGAGTGTTTGAAATTGCATTGTTTATACCCAAATTTAACCCTTTAAATCCACTACAATATATATATATATATATATATATATATATTAATAGTTATTAAGATGAAATGAAAACCCAACTTTGTATTTAAAGTTGAATTACCATTTCAAATCGAACTAGTAATTGAAAACCACTAAAAGAACGGCTACAGCAGGACTTGAACCTGCAACCTCTGATTTTCCGGATCAGTGCTCTAACCAATTGAGCTATCTAGCCTAATTGTTTAGATGATGTTATACTTAATACTACTGAAGCTTGGCTCTTGTTAACGATTTTCAATTACGTCTTGCATTTAAGGAAATTGAATCTAGTTATATACATAATTCATGTACTAATAACTTGATCAACCCATTTTTGCAACGTTCGGAATAATACAAACATGTAATTATATTATTATTATATTATATTATATTATATTCAATTTCCTTAAATGCAAGACGTAATTGAAAATCGTTAACAAGAGCCAAGCTTCAGTAGTATTAAGTATAACATCATCTAAACAATTAGGCTAGATAGCTCAATTGGTTAGAGCACTGATCCGGAAAATCAGAGGTTGCAGGTTCAAGTCCTGCTGTAGCCGTTCTTTTAGTGGTTTTCAATTACTAGTTCGATTTGAAATGGTAATTCAACTTTAAATACAAAGTTGGGTTTTCATTTCATCTTAATAACTATTAATATATATTAAGCATTCATTTGCATTCCAAATGTGGATTATTCTTCTCTCTCTCTATCTCTCTCTCTCTCTCTCTCTCTCTCTCTCTATATATATATATATATATATATATAAAAACAATGCAATTTCAAACACCCTGTGTAGAGAGAGGAACATTATATTTACGCGCAAAATTTACTTTATTTATTTAATTTAAATTAACAAGTATTGACATAATTTTATAATTAGGGATTAAAAGTTAATAGGTTCATAAAGAAAATCAATTTTATAAGCCAATAGAGATTATTAATTAATTTAGTTTAATTTAATTCAACGGGTTATAACGTTAGAAAACTCATTAGAGCTTAAAAAATCAATAATCCCAAGGCGAAAAGCTTTCTTAACAAACAAACAGACGTCGGTTGTATAAAATACTGTGAAATGTAAGCTCCGAGAAGTGTTATTTTAAACGATCATTAATTAGGCACACCTGCATGTTGGAAAGGTCACCTTCCGCTTACTTGTGAAGATAACGAGGCGAGATTTAAGGAGATATTGTTCAATCGTAGGTGGTTTCGCCTAAACGCTAACAAAAGTTTCTTAAAGAGCAGAAGGGATGAACAATCAATAATATGCTTCAGAATGAGAGGGGCATAAAAGCATTCACTCCAGTAGGCATGTATTCGATCCACATGGAGTCCATAAAGACGCGGGTAGCAATATCGATTTTCTACAACTCAAGCAAGGTTAGAATGCGACATCAAATATGCATAAGACAGGAATAGAGATATTACAGGCGGAGTTTTAAGACGTCACTGAAATGTATCATTGGTCGAAATAGATAGGTTTAGAACAGAGAAACACGCGACAGTTGGGTGTGATAGTTTATCTTATATAGCGTGTTGACGCGGGAATATTTTTAGAAGTTTAAAACGGTTACACAAAATTTGGAGAAATATTAATTTCGATTAAGTATTTCGCGTAAAGTGTGGCTTAGGGGCCGTAGTTTTATGATATAAATACTCTGGGAGAATTAGGAGGGCTCTCTTTAATTTTGCATCGCGTAACAACATAATATAATCAACTGACAAAGCTTGTGAGTATTAAAAATTTGTAACATTCAGTGAAATAGTATTAGATTATTTGTGGCCTTATAGTTAGTAACGCGAGTATAATAGATGGTAATTTAAATTTAACTGAGCTCCACGAATACTTTATCAAGCTCGTAAATTAATCATACATGGATTTGGATGTTGGAATTGGTGTTAATTGGTAGCACGAAGCTCAGCTTAAACTGAGTTGTCATCTATAAATAGCTGGAGGCAGCAAGCGCGCATAATCACGAAGCCGAGGTCTTTCAGGAACATAGAGCTTCTTCAACAGAGATGGACTTTTGACGCTTTTTCCAGGTAACGCACTTGAATTTGCTGTTTTTTTTATATAAACTGTTGAAATTATTTGTGATGTATGAGTGAACTTTGATGGTTATTTTTGGTAATTTAACGTATTGAAAAAGATCCGTATAACTGACTATTATTATGTTATTTTGGAATATAGAACAAAAGGTGTACGTAAGGCTTATTAAATTTCTTGATGAATTTAAATTTAATTGTTAAGAGTACATGGTTTTTTTAAGTTTGTAGTCATAGTATGCAAAGTGGAAAGCATACATTAATAAACTGGGTTATCATGAGCTCACCATACTCCAGCGTGCGGTAATAAATAAAGATAAGGTATTATTTGGGGCCCATTTACTCTTGTTGCATTATATGTGTTTGAAATTTTAATTTTAAAAACAAGGACTTTACAAAGATAGCATTTATTGAGGTGTAACTTGAGCACCGAACTGTACATAACCATGAATTATTATTTGTAAATAGTGGTAAATAAATATTGTATGATTGTTGTATTATTTTGTACTTTTATTGAATGGTGTGTGAACGGTAAAAAGAATGATAGTAAATTTAGGTATCCGAGAGGAGGCACAGCTGAGCTAGCCAGGGAAGTTGCTGAAGAAATTAATTTGATGAAGCAGAATCCGGGTAAGAAATTTTTGTGAAATTTTATATTTTTAAAAAAATTTTTTTTACTCTGGCGAGGTCCGGAGCTTAAATTATAGAGTTCCAAGGCAATTTATGACGCCCAATCTGTGGGGCTCGAATGTTTTTTAGAAAGTACCAGTTCATGTCACCAAAAGTCACATTCCACGGCAATTTATGGCGACCCGAAGGAGCTCCAAACAGAATTTTAGCAATTTTATTCCAGGAAACTGGCGAATTGAGAATGAGTCTGTTTTGTATAAATTTAAGAATATTTTTGAGAGTGTGTAGGAGTGATTTAAACGTATGCAGAAAAAGGAGTGGTTAAGGAGTCAAGGAGTGGAAATTGGAAGTTACGATAGTGCCTTGTGTGATAAAAATTCAAAAATGGAGGAAGCTGGAAGTAGTAGGGATCAGTCGAGGACGGAATCAGGGGATCAAGGAAACGAGATGATATTGAGAATGCTAGAGAGAATGAATGAGACATTAAGCGGGGTTAGAGAAGATTCAAATAGAAAATTTGAAAAGATGAATGAAACATTAACAGGAGTTAGGGAAACCCTAAGTGAAAAAATAGGTAAGACGAATAAAGAAGTTTCTGAATTCAAAAATAGCTTGACCGTAAAAATGGGGGAAGTTGAAAATAGGGTAGATAAAAATGAGCGTGATATTGGAGGTTTAAATCAGGAAATGGGACAATTAAGGACAGAAGTAAGGATTTTTTGTGAGGACGAGATTAATGCTAAAATGACTGAAGTAACGCACTCGTGAAGAATCAGTTAGGTCGGGTAGAGAGAGAAGTGACCGGGATTAAACAAAATGTAGCAACTTTGATGAGGGATGGTCCAAGATTGGTAAGAGGTAATCTGTCGCTGGAGCAACAAATGAAATTTTATGGGGATAGTAGGGTAAATCCTCAAATATTCATTAATAACATTAGAGGTTTAATAAATAATTTATATGACGAACAGGCGAAACTAATTGTTGTGAAAGCTTTACTAAAAGACCATGCTGAAGCTTGGTACAATTTAATTGGACAAGAAATTAACACTTACACTGACTTTGAGGACAGGTTTCTGAAACATTACTGGAGTGATCACAGACAGGACCAGGTACGAGACGATCTGATCACAGGTAAATTTAAAGGGGAATTTTTAGAAAGTAGGGAGCAATATGCTATACGAAAGTATAGCATAGCTAAGCAACTTAATCGACCACTGACGGACAGACAGATTATTAAATACTTATCACGACACTTTGAGGTTGAGGTGAGGCAACATGTAGCGTTGCAGAATATTGTGGACAGGGAGATGTGTCTGGAGTACATGCAAAGGTACGATGACGTTAATAGTGGACGACCTAGGGAAAGTAGGGAAAGACAAGTCAATGCAGTAAGATTTGAACGACTGGTTAACTACGCAAGACGGAGAAATAATTTTTCATACCAGAGACAAAATTGGGAACCTCAACGGACGTTTTTCAGGAGCAACAGTGTAGGTAGGGGACCTGCACCTAGACCGGGACCAACGAGACAGAACAGTTCACCGGACATGAGGGGGACATCAACAACAAGCAGGCAAGGTAACAACACGAACAGAGTTGAGACGCCAAGAACATATGCAGAAGTGGTAGCAAGACCAGGACCAAGTAGGGAGACCAGACCTGGACAGGATTTTTAAAGCAAGACAAACCACTAGACATTACTGTGTATAAGTACGAACATCCTAGGGAATTTTTAAAAATAGAGGAAGAAATTAAGCCAGAAATTATAGAAAAATTTTGTTTGCAAAAATTGATATTAAAATTTTTGAGAAAAATTTAGGAGCATTATTAGATTCAGGAGCTGAGGCGAGTTTAGTATCGGAGGAATTCGTCAATGAAATTAAAGACAAAGTGTGTGACAGGATAATGCCAATAAAAAGAAGTCACCTGGTTGCGCCGAATAAAAAGCGATTTGCTGTTGTGAATAGCGTGGTTATTTTAAAAGTAGAGTTAGGTTCGGTTAGCAGTGAACAAGAATTTATAATTGTACCTGGGTTAAAGTTTAAAGGGATATTAGGGGTCGATTGAATGATGAAGTTAGATGTTATAATTGATATGGAGAGGAAAATAGTTAGGATTGGGGATAGGATATTGCCCTGGAAGGCAAGTTATGATGTCACGGAAGATGACATGGGGTTATGTATTAATAGTATAGAGGGAGATGATGAAGAAGTGAAAGAGATCAACTCAAGTGAATATATTGAGGAAAAGTTGGATGAGGTACAATTGGTAGGGAAAGAAGAGGCTGAAAAAATAGAGGTAGAGAAAAGCGCAGCATTAATAGTGGATAACGAGTCAGAATTAAGAAAGTTAGAAGTAAAAACAGCAGTATGTGACACACAAGAGGTAAATGTAGGCATAAGTGAGTTAAGGGGTAAAGATAATTTTGGTAATTTGAATTTGAATTTAAAAGATTTTTACGGGGTGAATATTGTACATGAAGGGTCTAGAGAAGATGAAAAGTTTTGTATAGAGGGGAAAGATAAAGATGTTGAGGTAGTATCGTTGGGTTTGTCCGCAGAAAAAGAAAATATAATAAATAATAAACAGACAAGTATAGGGAATGAAGAAGAAATATTTAAGAGTCAGGATAATAGGGATGATTTTATTTTATGTGAAGTAACAGGGATGATAAGTATAGAAATAGAAGGAGGAGAAATAGGAATGAAGTGTATTAGGATTGTTAGAAGAAAGACATGGAGGGTCAAGAAAAGAGTCAGATTTAAATAAGGAAATTAAACTTAATGAACAAAATATAGAGATAGGTGAATGGTTGTGTAGAAGTTGAATAGTTAGAGATAGAGATAGGTGTATATAGAAAAGTAGAAGTAGAAATAGGATAAATATGGATAGGTGTATATAGAAAAGTAGTGATAGGTGTATAATAAAGTAAAATTTAAATAGATAGGGATAGAAATAGGTGTATATAGAAAAGTAGAAGTAAGTGTTTATAGAAAAATAAAATTAGGTATAGGATAAATATGGGAGATAGTTAGATGTAGATATAGAATTAGGTATGTATAGTTAGGATAAGGAATAAATAGTGATAGTAGGTAAGTTTAAAGGCATGAAAAGTGAAGATAAAGAGAAAAGTACAAAAGAGGTACTTAAAGAGTCAATAAAGGACGAAAGGGTTAAATAAAAAGAGAAAATAGAATGAAATATGAGGGTGAAGAGTTAGTAATAGATAGAAATAGTTAGGTAAAAGGTAGCGATAGGTGTGAATAGGTAATTAGAAATAAAGATAGGTGTAGATAGATAGAAATAAGTAAAGAAATGTGTAGAAATAGATAGAAATAAGTAGATAAGTAGTGATAGGTTGGATAAATAGGCATAGGTAGGGTTAGGTGAGTAAATAGATGTATAGAAATAGCATGTAAAATTAGATTAGAGAGTAGATATTTAAATTCAGAAAACATGTAGTAGATTTCCTGAATTGAAATAGGGGATTATGTAGTGGATTTAAAGGGTTAAATTTAGGTATAGACAATGCAATTTTAAACACCCTGTGTAGAGAGAGGAACATAATATTTACACGCAAAATTTATTTTATTTATTTAATTTAAATTAACAAGTATTGACATAATTTTAAAATTAGGGATTAAAAGTTAATAGGTTCATAAAGAAAATCAGTTTTATAAGCCAATAGAAATTATTTATTAATTTAATTTAGTTTAATTCAACGGGTTATAACGTCAGAAAACTCATTAGAGCATGAAAAATCAATAATCCCAAGGCGAAAAGCTTTCTTAACAAACAAACAGACGTCGGTTGTATAAAATACTGTGAAATGTAAGCTCCGAGAAGTGTTATTTTAAATGATCATTAATTAAGCACACCTGCATGTTGGAAAGGTTACCTTCCGCTTATTTGTAAAGATAACAAGACGAGCTTCAAAGAAAAAATTTTTCAACCGTCGGTGGTTTCGCATAAACGCTAACAAAAGTTTCTTAAAGTGCAGAAGGGATGAACAATCAATAATATGCTTCAGAATGAGACGGGCATAAAAGCATTCACTCCAGTAGGCACGTATTCGATCCAGGTGGAGTCCATAAAGACGCGGGTAGCAATATCGATTTTCTACAACTCAAGCAAGGTTAAAATGCGACATCAAATATGCATAAGACAGGAATAGAGATATTGCAGGCGGAGTTTTAAGACGTCACTGAAATGTATCATTGGTCGAAATAGATAGGTTTAGAACAGAGGAACACGCGACAGTTGGGTGTGATAGTTTGTCTGATATAGCGTGTTGACGCGGGAATATTTCTAGAAGTTTAAAACGGTTACACAAAATTTGGAGAAATATTAATTTCGATTAAGTATTTCGCGTAAAGTGTGGCTTAGGGGCCGTAGTTTTATGATATAAATACTCTGGGAGAATTAGGAGGGCTCTCTTCAATTTTGCATCGCGTAACAACATAATATAATCAACTGACAAAGCTTGTGAGTAATAAAAATTTGTAACATTCAGTGAAATAGTATTAGATTATTTGTGGTCTTATTGTTAGTAACGCAAGTATAATAGATGGTAATTTAAATTTAACTGAGCTCCACGAATACTTTATCAAGCTCGTAAATTAATCATACATGGATTTGGATGTTGGAATTGGTGTTAACTGGTAGCACGAAGCTCAGCTTAAACTGAGTTGTCATCTATAAATAGCTGGAGGCAGCAAGCGCGCATAATCACGAAGCCGAGGTTTTTCAGGAATATAGAACTTCTTCAACGGAGATGGACTTTTGACGCATTTGAACTTGCTGGTTTTATTTATATAAACTGTTGAAATTATTTGTGATGTGTGAGTGAACTTTGATGGTTATTTTTGGTAATTTAACGTATTGAAAAAGATCCGTATAACTGACTATTATTATGGTATTTTGGAATATAAAACAAAAGGTGTATGTAAAGCTTATTAAATTTCTTGATAAATTTAAATTTAATTGTTAATAGTACATGGTTTTTTTAAGTTTGTAGTTATAGTATGCAAAGTGGAAAGCATACATTAATAAACTGGGTTATCATGAGCTCACCATACTCCAGCGTGCGGTAATAAATAAAGATAATGGATTATTTGGGGCCCATTTACTCCTGTTGCATTAAATGTGTTTGAAATTTCAATTTTAAAAACAAGGACTTTACAAAGATAGCATTCATTGAGGTGTAACTTGAGCGCCGAACTGTACATAACCATGGATTATTATTTGTAAATAGTGGTAAATAAATATTGTATGATTGTTGTATTATTTTGTGATTTTATTGAATGGTGTGTGAACGGTAAAAAGAATGATAGTAAATTTAGGTAAGAAATTTTTGTGAAATTTTATATTTGTAAAAATTTTTTTTTTACTCTGGCGAGGTCCGGAGCTTAAATTAGAGAGTTCCGCGACAATTTATGACGCCCAATCTGTGGGGCTCGAATGTTTTTAGAAAGTACCAGTTCCTGTGACCTAAAGGCACATTCCACGGCAATATATATATATATATATATATATATATATATATATATATATATATTGCAGAGTTCTCGGGTATTAAGGTTTTCAAACTCAAGTCCCAGCGTTGGGCCGTCATAAGATTGCTGTGTTCTCTGGGACAGTCTCTGGAACACTTGAACCTTTTTCTAAAAACCATTCAAGCCCCACGAATTGGGCGTCATTAGATTGCTGTGTTATCGGGGAATAAACTTTTAACATCAAGCCAGTGTCATCAAATGCTTTTCAAAAATAAAATAATTTCAAAACAAAACAGTTCTTACTTGTTTATTCGTTCTGCTTCAAAAACCTTCAGCAGCTTTCCTGGCTAGCTTAGCTGTGCCTCTTCTCGGATACGTAAACATAAAACCATTCTTCCTTGACACTCGCACACCATTCAATAAAATCACCAAATAATACAACAATCCTACAATTTTTTATTTACCGCTATTTACAGACAAATTATTCACATGTATAAAAACAGTTTGGTACACTAATTACAACTCAAAATGTGATATGTTTTTAAAGTCCTTGCTTTTCTAATTATTTGCAAACAAATTTAATAAAATATAAGTAGATGGGCCCCACATATTACCCTAAATTGATTGTACACTGGAGCATGGTGAGCTCATAATAACCTAGTTTATTTAATATATGCCTTTTACCTTCCAAAATTAATACAAAATTGATAGACCCGTTTACCCTTTACAATCCAATCTATATTCAGAATAAAATTTTGTAAGTTTTAAATACACCCTTTTTCAATATATAAATAACCCCAATAAATTGTCCAGTACATGTATCTTTTCCAATAAGTTTATATAACCAGAAATAAAACCCAAAATTCTCTCACACATCACCAAAATTTCGCAAAAGTTTATCAGACAACAGAAATTTCAAATAAATTACCTGGAGAATGCTTCAGGCTTCTATTCCTTCGACGAAAATCACCAGAACATTTTAGCTTTGTGACCATGCGCTGTGATACTGAGCGGATTCACAGACGATAACCCCAATTATACGCCAAGCGCCTTGTTTCATACTACCATTCCATAACAGCATACAATCCTGGTTGTTTGTGATGCTTACCCACGTATATTATGCTTCTATTTCTTGATTTTCTAGCTTGGTATAGTAGTAGCCGGACCTCTATTAATTTAATTTACACTACACGTATCTCGCGTTAGTAAATAGAAGACCACTGATACTAAGTTACACGTGCTAGCACTATATTTACTGTATTATGAACATATCTAATACTCACATAACAAAAACTCTACTATAATGTTGGTATATCGTAGTAAAGTAGTATAAAAACGATGAGAAGACAAAGATAGCCCCCCTAATTTAGCTAGAGTATTTATATTTTTCAAAATGCTACCTCCCGGACACACTTCACTCGAAAAGCTTATTTTCAAATTCAAATTCTGCAAATTTTGATATCACCGTCTGGAAAATTCCTGAAATTTATTCCGCGAACGTGCCGTACGTATCCAAAAGCGCTCCCACCTGTCGCGTTTGTCTACGTTTGGAAAACTGTCTGTTCCTAACTAATGATAATATTCTGTGTCGTCATAAAACCCCGCCTGTAATATTTTTATCTCTGTCTTATGCATGTCTGCTGTCGCGTTCAAAACCCCACTTGAGTTATAGAAAATCGATATTGCTGACAGTTCATCTCAACTCCACGTGTATTAGTACGTGCGTTTTCAATATCAACGCTTTTATCTCTGTCTCTATCTGTAGTATATTACCGATCGTCCATTTCCCTTGCTCTTTAAGAAATTTGTTAGCTTGTTCGAACCAACTGACGGCTGAAATTATTTTCTATGAAGTCCTGTCTTATTATGCTCATAATTTCGACGAATGTAACCTTTTAAAAATTCAGGTGTTCGTTAGTTATAGACCGTTTAGCACAACAATTCTTGGAGTTTATATTTCGTTGTATTTGTATAAAACTGACATCTGCTTGTTACAAGGAAAACTTTTGCCTTAGAATTATTGATTTTCCTTACCTTAGTGGGTTTTCTTATGCTTTTACGTATTAAATTAAAATAAATTAAAATTAATTATGCGTTTCTATTTGTTTTAAAACTGTTTTTCTTTATGTAGTTTTAACCTTTCAATCATTAATTATAAAAATACGTCAATACTTGTTCGTTCTCCCTAAATGAATTAAATAAATTTTGCGCGTAAATAATTTGTTTTCTTCTCTATACAGGGTGGTTGAAATTTTATTGCTTACCCCAAATTTAACTCTTTGAATCCATAACAATATATATATATATATATATATATATATATATACACACACACACACATATATATATATATATATATATATATTGTAGTGGTTTTAAAAGGTTAAATTAACTATACACAAAGCAACTTGAAACACCCTGTATAGAGGAAACAACCAGAATTTACGTGCGAAATTTATTTTATTTAGTTCAGTTTAAAGTAACAAGTATTAACAAAAATTTACAATTAGTGAATAAAATTTAGTTTGGATCGTAAAGAAAATAAATTTTAGAAGCCAATGCAACTTATTTATTAATTTAGTGGAGTTTAATTGAACGGGTAATTACGTATAATACGCATAAAAGCATGAAAAATCGATAATACCAAGGTGAAACGCTTTGCTAACACATAAAACAGCCGTTGAATATAAAATACCTTGAAAAGCCAACTCTTAGAAATGTTGTGTTAAAACGTCGGTTAATTGAACACCTGCATGTTTTCGAAATGTCGGGTTCCCCTTATTTTTATAGATAACAAGCAAGTTTCAAAGAATATTGGTTAAACGACAGTCGCAAAGCACTATCAGTCCACATGGAGTAAATTTGAAACGCGGACAGTAATATAGATTTCTACCACTCAAACAAGGTTAGAATGAAACATATAATATGCATAAGAAAGGGACAGCGGTAATATAGGCGGAGTTATTAAGACGTCAATGGATATACTATTGGTCGATATCGTTAGTTGTACAACAGACAAACACGGGGATATTTGAAGTCGGGTTTATTGGAAAATATCGTAACGACGCGCTAAATTTCGGAGATTTCAAAACGGTTGAAACAAAATTTGAGGAAATGTTATTTTAAAATAGATTTTTCACGGGAAGAATGGCCTAGAGATGACATTCGGAATCATATAAATACTCGAAGAGAATTAGCATGGCTCTCTCTATTAACTTCGATATCTTAGTATTTTCACCGCTTCAGAATACGAGTTTGTAAGTATACATATTTTTAAATCAAATAGTACAGTATTGGCCTCATAATTTGATACGTGAATAGTGGCGAGTCTAAATTTTAATTTGAGGCGCAACATTTATCTTAAACAAGCTCGTGAAGTAACGTAAATTTAAATTAAATTAAACTAAAGTACGCAATTATGAAAGAAGTGTAATTAATTTGGATTTGGATTTGGGATGCACCGTGAAGGCAGAGCAAACAGCACAACTTAAATGGTGTTCCTCTACAAGGACCTAGAAGCGGCCAGCAGAGCAGAGCGAAACTACTTTACGGCATCGTCAATGGAATGGAGATCTTCAAGAAATTCTAAGTAACGCTTTAAAATTGTTGTTATAAACAATGAAACTATGAAAAATGTGTGGCGTGTAAGAGTGAATTTGAAGGTATTGTGCATTATTTTGCGTATTGAAAATAATACGTATAACTAACTTTATTATGGTATTTAAATAGAAATCTAAAGGTTATATAAAGCTTATTAACGTTCCATCAGAAATTTAAAATTTTATTGTTACGAGTACATGGGTTTTTGTTTGTTGTAAGAGTATGCGAAATACAAAAGCATACATTATTCATAATTAACTGGGTTATCATGAGCTCACCATACTCCAGAGTATACTAATTTAAAATAAATTATAAATAAAGAAAGAAAATAAGGTATTATTCAGGGCCCATTTACTCCGGGTATATTCAGTGTGTTTGATATTTTAAATTAAAATCTAGGACAGTACAAAAATAGGATTTATTGAGGTGTAACTTGATCTCTGAAAAGTGGATAATCTTGAATTTTATTTGTAAATAGTAATAAAATAAATATTGTATGATGGTTGTATTATTTTGTGGTTTTATTGAGAGTGTGCGTGAACGATACAGAGTATAATAGTGAATCTAGGAAGAGAGGAGGCCCAACTGAGCTAGCCTGGGAACTAAAGAAGAATTAAGGTGATGAAGAGAGGAATCTGGGTAAGAGATTAATTTTTTTTTAATTTTTCTACTGTGTGCAATTTACGATTTTATAAAAATAAAAATAAATTAATTTTCGAATCTACTGAGTACCCTGAGAATTCCCGAGATTACACGGCAATTTATGACGGCCCAACGTTGGGGCTCGAATGTTGTTTTTACTCTGGCGAGGCTTTTACCGAAGAACCACGGCAATACATATATATATATATATATATATATATATATAGTATATAGCTTTATGGGTTTTAGGTCAGCAGAATTGAAGAATTCTCTTTTTTATAAACTCAAGCTTTCGGAAATTTATTTTTCCATTATCAAGAGTACTACAAATAAATACATTGAGTTAGTTATGTGAACAAGATTTGACTTATAGCTAAAAATTATATAGTACTTAATACTTACTAAAGTGAGATAATAGTCAATTGGATGATTAATAATAGTAAATAGGATGGTTTTGGTGTGTAGTATAATTAAATATAAAGATAAAAATTTTTAAAAATGTATAAAATGTGTTTTAGAATTCTAAACAGTAATATTTTTTGATGTTGATGTATACTGTCTTGGTTTTTTAATTTTTGTAAAGCAGTTGTTTGTGTGTTGATTTTTGTTGGTATATTAAAAATGATTTTGTGTATATAGTTTTAAGTAATTAAGATAATATATTAGTATGTAGATAAGTTATATATTATTTTGATTATTGTTGAAATTGTAAGTATGCATGCAGATGTTTTGTTTAATTTATTTAGTTGTGTTATTAGTTTGTGTGTATGTATGTATGATTGTGAGAAGATGTTATGAGTAATTTAGTTATTTGTTATTGGTTTATCTAGGTTTAAAAGGTAAGTATATATAGAGCTCAGGTCTCCAATGTCTGTCTTTTTGTTGAGTGTATTGGAATTTCGATAGATGTAACACATTTCAAGAAATTCGCGTTTAGATTTTTTATTTTCAATATGAAGAATTTTGGGATTGTTGAAATCTATAGTGTGGTCTGTTTTTGTTATGTGTGTAGTCAGAGCAGTTGCATTTGGTTTTATGCGTATATCACTTTTGTGTTGTGTGATTCGTTGTTTGAGACTCTGCGAACTTTGTCCAATGTAAATATTAAGGCAATTTGAACAGTTTAATTGGTATATGGTGTTTCTTTGTTCTGAAGGTGTGGTTTTGTCTTTGGTTTTTGAAAAAAGGTTATTTATTGTTAAATCTGGTTTTTTTGCAAGCTTTATGTTAAAATTTTTAAAGATATGTTCTATTTTTGGAGTTAATTTATCGAAATATTGAAATATTTTGTATTGGGGTGTTTGATTGGTGTAAGTAGAAGTGTTTTGAATTATTTTTGTTGTATGGTTGTATAATAGTCTTTTTATTAAAGTAGGAGGATAGCTATTGTCTTTTAGTATATAATAAAGTTTAGTTAAGTTTTTTTGGTATAAGGATGGATGGCTGATGTTTTTTATTCTATTTTTTAGTCCTAAAATAAAATTTATTTTCATATTTAATGGATGGTAAGAGTAGTAATTTAGGTATCTACTTGTAGTGGTAGGTTTTTTGATACCAGTCTAGTATAATTTTGTTGTCTTTATTTCTTATTAATAAGGTATCTAAGAAAGGGACTGAATAATTTTGTTCGTTTTCAATTGTAAATTGAATTTTATTGTTATAACTATTAAATGTTTCTAAAATTAAGTCAATTTTATCGAATGGTACAGATGTTATTATGTCGTCCATAAATTTTTTTAAAAAAGGTACTTTAAAAGATAATTTGGGAATGATTTCTTCCATTATGTCATCCATAATAATTTGCGCTTTTATGGGACTTAGATTGGATCCCATGGGACAACCATCTGTTTGTAAATAGTATTCATTACGGAAACAGAAGTAGCTACTGTCAAAAAGAAATTCCATTATTTTTATGAATTGTTGTTTAGGTATTTTACAGTTGTTTTTGATTTTGTGCCAAAGTTTATTAATGTTGTTTAAAGCTAGATATTTTGGAATATTGGTAAATAGTGATATTGCATCTAAACTTATTAATACATGATTAGGAGGTAATTGAAAATTATTAATAAAAAGTGCAAATTCAAAGGAGTCTTTAACATTATAAATATTAGTTTTTAAAGATTTTTTTAAAATTTCAGCTATAAATTTTGATAAGTTTTCAGTAGGATTATTGTTTGATGCTACTATTGGTCTTAGTGGGTAATTTAGTTTGTGTATTTTTGGTAAACCGTATAATTTTGGTGATGTACTACTATAATTGTTTAGAATTTTTGCTTCTCGTAATGTGATGGCGTTGGATTGTTTTAGTTCTTTAATTATATTTAATGTTTGTCTTTCAAATTTTTTAGTTGGATCTGTGTTTATTTTTTTATAGGTTGTTGTGTCATTTATTAGGTTGTAAATTTTATTATTGTAATCTGATTTTGACATTGCAACTGTGACATTTCCTTTATCTGCTTTAACGATTAATAGGTCATCATTGTCTTTTAAATATTTTCTACAATTTTGAAATTCAGTTAGAAGTTTATTTTTGACGTTGGTATTTTGTTTGATAAAGTTGGTGATAATATTGGTTGCCTGTGCTCTACATATATTCCTGTTATCTTCTTTAATGGTATTTATGACATCTTCTAAGTTTGCAAGTAAATTAATAATGGTTTTGTTATTTATAAATGGACATATACTGAATTTAGGACCTAGTGACAGAGAGTCTTTTATATTTTGAGGTAAACTGAAGTTGCTAATATTTTTAAACCATTTTTCAGTGCATTTAAAACTTAATTTATTGTCATCTGACAATCTGTCAATTTTTTTTTAGGTTACTGATTTTTATTTTGTGAAATTCTTTATTATAGTATAAATTTTGATGGTGTTCATAATCAGAATAAATATAAGTAGGTATAATGTTAGCAACTTTAGTTTTTACAAATTTTAGTTCTTTGTCTAATTTATCTAGTAACTGATGCGTTAATTTAATTTCTAGGTTTAAAATTTTGATTTTTAAACGATCGTTGAAACGTTTAATAATAGGAGTAGTAATATTACCATCACTTTCCAGTAAACTATACAGGTTCTTTAATGTTTCGGGGATATGTCTTGGTGTTACATTTTTGTTTCTGCATTGCAAAAGGAAAATTTTACGATTACTAATCGATGCCAATTTGGATGTTAGTTTAGCCCATCGCTTCAATAGTAAGGCTGCTTCTGCTCCATAACGTGTATTTATTGTTTGATAGAAACCCATTATTTTGTATAGTAGAATTGGTAACGACCTTGCTTCTTTAATAGTATATAACTTTATGGGTTTTAGGTCAGCAGAATTGAAGAATTCTCTTTTTTATAAAATTCAATTTACAATTGAAAACGAACAAAATTATTCAGTCCCTTTCTTAGATACCTTATTAATAAGAAATAAAGACAACAAAATTATACTAGACTGGTATCAAAAACCTACCACTACAAGTAGATACCTAAATTACTACTCTTACCATCCATTAAATATGAAAATAAATTTTATTTTAGGACTAAAAAATAGAATAAAAAACATCAGCCATCCATCCTTATACCAAAAAAACTTAACTAAACTTTATTATATACTAAAAGACAATAGCTATCCTCCTCCTTTAATAAAAAGACTATTATACAACCATACAACAAAAATAATTCAAAACACTTCTACTAACACCAATCAAACACCCCAATACAAAATATTTCAATATTTCGATAAATTAACTCCAAAAATAGAACATATCTTTAAAATTTTAACATAAAGCTTGCAAAAAACCAGATTTAACAATAAATAACCTTTTTAAAAACCAAAGACAAAACCACACCTTCAGAACAAAGAAACACCATATACCAATTAAACTGTTCAAATTGCCTTAATATTTACATTGGACAAAGTTCGCAGAGTCTCAAACAACGAATCACACAACACAAAAGTGATATACGCATAAAACCAAATGCAACTGCTCTGACTACACACATAACAAAAACAGACCACACTATAGATTTCAACAATCCCAAAATTCTTCATATTGAAAATAAAAAATCTAAACGCGAATTTCTTGAAATGTGTTACATCTATCGAAATTCCAATACACTCAACAAAAAGACAGACATTGGAGACCTGAGCTCTATATATACTTACCTTTTAAACCTAGATAAACCAATAACAAATAACTAAATTACTCATAACATCTTCTCACAATCATACATACATACACACAAACTAATAACACAATTAAATAAATTAAACAAAACATCTGCATGCATACTTACAATTTCAACAATAATCAAAATAATATATAACTTATCTACATACTAATATATTATCTTAATTACTTAAAACTATATACACAAAATCGTTTTTAATATACCAACAAAAATCAACACACAAACAACTGCTTTACAAAAATTAAAAAACCAAGACAGTATACATCAACATCAAAAAAATATTACTGTTTAGAATTCTAAAACACATTTTATACATTTTTAAAAATTTTTATCTTTATATTTAATTATACTACACACCAAAACCATCCTATTTACTATTATTAATCATCCAATTGACTATTATCTCACTTTAGTAAGTATTAAGTACTATTTATATAATTTTTAGCTATAAGTCAAATCTTGTTCACATAACTAACTCAATGTATTTATTTGTAGTACTCTTGATAATGGAAAAATAAATTTCCGAAAGCTTGAGTTTATAAAAAAGAGAATTCTTCAATTCTGCTGACCTAAAACCCATAAAGTTATATACTATTACATAATCAAGGTCGTTACCAATTCTACTATATATATATATATATATATATATATATATATATATATATATATATTAGACTTTTATGCAAAGCCCAAATGATCATTTCAAATCGAGCTAGTAATTGAAAGATGGAAAATCTTGAACCTGTATCTGAAATGATCATTTGGGCTTTGCATAAAAGTCTAAGTTATTATTTCATCTTATTCACTGTAATACGATAGTATTTATCAACTTACCTTGTGTAAAAATATTTATATATTTAGTACTTAGCTTATAGTAGTAGTGGACAGCCTTCTCCAACGTCTTAATGAGGCAGGTTTCTTCACGATAGGTTACGCCGACGACTTAGCTATTCTAATAGTCGGCAAATTCGAACAAGTGCTGTGTAATTTGATGCAAGCAGCACTAAGGATCACGGAGCTCTGGTGCTCCGACAACTTTTTAACCATCAACCCCAACAAAACGGCGTTGGTGTTGTTTTCCAATAAAAGGAAGCTGACGGTAACTAAATTGCCAATGCTCTTCCAAACTTCCCTGCCCTTATCAGCAGAAGTCAAGTATCTGGGCATTATACTTGATAAGAAGCTGAACTGGGCCAAACACCTACAAATGAAAACTAGCAAAGCCAACCAAGTGTTCTGGCAATGCAAACGTGCCATAGGCAAACTTTGGGGTCTCCCACCAAAGGCTGTCCTGTGGCTATACATTATGGTAGTAAGGCCGATGCTCTGTTATGGCGCTGTAGTCTGGTGGCGCAGGACCAGACTGGCCCATACAGTCCAAGACCTTACTCATATCCAAAGGGTGGCTTGTCTAAACATTACAGGTGCATTGCGTTCCACACCTACTGCAGTCTTAGAAGCCATCTTAGGCCTCACTCCGCTGGACCTACATGTGGAGGAGGTGGCTTTGTGAGCGGCAATGAGGCTGCGGTTCAAAGGTCTATGGATCGATAAGGGAGGCGGTGGTAGACACCACAACATACTAAGAGAGGCGGTGCGGAACACACCTATCTTGGGAGGAGTGGTTGATTCGATCGCACCCATAATCATTTCCAGGAGGCGCTTTGGGGTTTGTCTAAACACTGAGGACGCCTCCTTAACGGAGATCTCCATCTACACAGATGGCTCCAAAACAAATGAAGGTACCGGGGCAGGCATTTTCTCCGATGACCTAGACCTTCATGAAAGTGTTGCGCTGGGCAGGCTGGTAACTGTCTTCCAAGCGGAGGTCATAGCCATCATGCACGGCGCTAACGCCATACTGGAACGTGGAATCCAGAACAAAGCTATACGCATCTTGAGCGATAGTAGAGCAGCTCTTCTGAGCTTAAACAAGCAGAAGCTTCTCTCGGGGGTGGTATACCAATGCCATCGTGTTCTCGAGCTCGTTTCTGATACAAACGCCCTTGAACTGGTTTGGATCAGAGGGCATTCAGGAGTACATGGTAACGAACAGGCAGATTCTTTGGCGAGGCAGGAGCGGCTCGGGGTTTTGTCGGCCCTGAGCCATCGGTTGCTATTGCGCCATCTGTGGTGTTCTCCATGATAAGACAAATAACCCACCGCCGTCACAAGGATAGGTGGGCTTGTACATCAAAAATGTTTATAAGGTCTCCCATGACCAAAATAGAAAAATTTGTCATACGCTTGCCAAGACAGAAACTACGGCTACTAGTAGGTATTCTGTCCGGGCATTGCACTTTAAGGAAGCACCTGCACAGGATGGGTCTGTCAGACAACCCCACCTGTCGCGGCTGTCAACAGGAGGATGAGACGGCGGAGCACATTCTGTGCACCTGTCCGGTACTCGCCCGACTTCGAGGATCCATGCTGGGGGACTTTTGGCCCGAGAAGGCCGGAATTCGAGACACCCCCTGGTCCGACATCCTCAAATTCACCTGCAAGGTCGGGTGGTTGAGCAATGAAGGACCAACCTAGGGCAAGGAAGGCAGCACAATGGGCCCACCAGGAGGCCTAAGTGCGCGTGGCTTTAAGTCACCCTTCCCAAGTTAATCAATCAATCACTTAGCTTATAGCCGTAATTTTGAGCATTGTTTCCTGTTTATAACTGACATAAGTCAAAAACTTGACAATTTCAGATATGATTGAGAAAAATGCCAAACGTAATTGAAAGTTAGATTAATATATGGTTGTGTACACGATTTAAATTTGTAAATTTCCCAATTATTATCATCCGTCTCGGTGGCGTAATTGATAAACGCACAGTCCCGGAAAGACCAAGATACAGGTTAAAATTCTGTCCAAGACCTTATATTTTCCATCTTTCAATTACCAGCTCGATTTGAAATGATCATTTGGGCTTTGCATAGTCCAAGTTATTATTTCATCTTATTCACTGTAATACCTGTAATACTTTATATATATATATATATATATATATATAAATGCAATGAAGCAAAATGCATCTGATATGATTTTTTTTGTTAATAATATACTTCCGGTTTAGCGGGAAATGCCCTCAATTTTTTTATTTAAATGGGACACCCTGTATATTTTTGCAGATCTTGATAGATCTTGTTATTTCGAATTCATACACACCAGGGTTAATGGAAATAATCTGTAAAAACAAGATACTAAAGCACTTTACATTTACTCAATAATAAATTTTATTTATAAGATTAACGAGAATGAGAATAGTATTGAATTTAATTTAAACAAAATCATTCTAAATGTTCAAAATGCTCGCCATTTACTTCCTGACAATGTGCAAGTCTATTAATAAATTCCTGAATCACTCTTTCCAAAACTTCTCCATGGATGAGTTCACATTCATCGATGATTCTTTGTTTCAATTCCTGCAGGGATGTTGGTCGTCTAACGTAAACTTGTGATTTCAGGTAACCCCAAAAAAAGAAATCTAACGGACTGAGGTCTGGAGAACGAACAGGCCACTCTACAAATCCTCTACGTAGAATCCATCGATTTGGAAAATTTGCATCTAAAAAATTCAAAACCCGTCTATCATAGTGAGGACGCGCTCCATCTTGTTGAAACCAAACATTTTGTGGTAACTGCCCATTTTGATGGAGTGCAGAAATAATTTGGTTATTTAGTAAATCTAAATACTTGTCACCATTCAAGGTTCCGTCTATAAAAAATGGGCCTATAAGCCTATTTTTCACAATTCCCATCCAAACATTCAACTTTTGTGGATGTTGGGTATAGGCTTCATAAATCCAATGAGGATTCTCATTTGACCAATACCTTGAGTTATGGCGATTAACTGTTCCATTTAAACAAAAAGATGCCTCATCCGAAAACACTACATTATTTGCAAAATGCTCCTCGACATTACAGATGTCCATCATTCGTTCGCAAAACTCCAGCCATCGGTCAAAATCATCATCAGACAATTCTTGAACTAATTGCATTTTATATGTATGATATTTTTCACTTTTTAATATCTTCCCTACAGAACGTCGACTTATACCGTGGTTTAGTGCCAAATCCGTGGCAGAAGTTTGAGGTGATTCCTTTAATTCAATAGCAATGTTTTGTCTAATAGCTTCGTTCGTTGCGGTCTGTGGTCTTCCAGTTTTTGGCAAATTTTTGACCATCCCTGTTGCATTAAAACGTAATGTTTTAATAACTGTTGAACGTGATATAGGATTTCTTTCAGGATGCAAATTATTAAAAATATGACAAACTTCTTCCCTAGTTCTAACACGATCGCCAAAACCAATCATCATTAATATTTCAATTCGATCTTTCTCACTTAAATGTACCTTTTTTAACCGTACAATTTATTACCGTAAATTACAATTAACTTGACAGTTTGTCTTGACATTTTTCCAACAGCTACTTTACTAAACAGTACACGTTTAATACAAAGTAAACATCAATTTGCTAATCTAAATGGTTTTTATTCTAATGCGAGTTATGTATCCCCCAATTAGCTATATATATATTGATATATTGAATCTAATAGGAATTATTAGAAATTGTTAAATAAAAGTATAAGTTCAATGCAACATTGTAACACAAGGATAACCCAGAGAGGTTATCGACAGTTCATGAGAACGGACATGCAACTTTGCATCCGTGAGGGCAGTGATACTGCAGGTGGCAGGTCACAGGCGGTCAACATACCGCAATTACTTAGAATTAAGTTGTTACATTGTAATAAAGTGTACAATTAAGAAAAACGCAGACATGAGATCTGCAAGTTCCCACAGCCGTGTGAGGGGCAGGTTATTATAAAAAGCCCGGGAGCTCAATGCCCGGCAGTCAGTCTTCGAACTCCATACTTTGTTGTTCAAGCTACTCACTAGTACAATAATTAATTTTTAGTATTATGTACAAGTTATCTAAATTTCAAATCAAATAAATGTTGTTAAGTGTTTGAAGTTGTTTTTTAAAAACACAGCTCCAAAGGCCCGAACCTTAACTTGCGTAAAAACTTAAAAGTGATTGTACTAAAGTGCTTTAGTGTCTCGTTTTTACAGATTATTTCCATTAACCCCGGTATGTATAAATTCGAAATAACAAGATCTATTAAAATCTGCAAAAATATACAGGGTGGTCCCATTTCATTAAAAAAAATGAAGGCATTTCTGGCTAAACCGGAAGTACATTATTAACAAAAAAATCACATCAGATGCATATATATATATATATATATATATATATATATATATATATATATTTCATGTTGTTGATTTATTGTTCCAATTATTTTTAGTGTGATTTTAAATTAAAACACTTACTAATGGCTTCTGCGATGGAAATAGATAAGGAGGAGAATGAGAAAACTACTTCAAGCAGCACCAGTGGAAAATGTCAGAGATTTGAAGTTAAAAAGGTAATATAATTCAGTCTTTAATATCTTGTACTTACTCTTTTAGTTGTATATTTCAGTGGAATACTGTAGCATTATGGGCTTGGGGTAAGTATAATTGCATAGTTTATAAATAAACATCAATATTTTTTCTAATCTAGATATTGTGGTGGACAATTGCGCCATCTGCCGAAATCACATGATGGACATGTGCATAGAATGTCAAGCTAACCAGGCATCGACAACTAGTGAAGAATGCACTGTAGCTTGGGGTGTTTGTAATGTTAGTACAATTAATTTATATAAAGTTTATGTGTAATTTTTATTTCTTGAGGAACTGCATGCTACATTCATTTTTGAACACCATTATTGCAACTAAAATGAAGACTAAATTAAGTAAACGTATTTTATACATGTTGTATTTTGCCATTTCGATGCTCTAAGATACTTTTGTGCTCATTGTGAATTTTAATACTTTAAATTATGTTGATGATAAAGCTCTTGGTTTCGGAAAAGCAGAATGTGCAGATCCTCAAAATGTACTTAAAATAGCCTGTTATTAGCAACGACGTTGTAAGAATAGACCAAACTACAATGTATGTAACTGGTACAACGTATGGGTGCCAACATCGGATGGTGCATTTAAGATACACATTTGCTCTGTCATTGCTAAACATATAGTGTGTCCATATATAACCTCGTGTTTGGTCTCACTATGGGCATATATGTGTTTTATTATCAGACACTATGCTATTAACACAAAACAAAGTTAGGTGAAATTATGGCTTTTATGTATATGTTGGTATAAGTAAACACTAGTGATTTCTAAATTATCTCCAATTTCAAGCAATATTCCTATTGGTGCATTTTAGATAAAAGACAGTAGATATATATTTCGGAATGTTAAAAAAGCAAGTAGTAATAAACGTACGTCCGATCTATGTTGGCCCGTACTTATGTAAGTATCACTGGATCCATTCTTATAACATCCTTGCTTGTTACAGTAGTTTTTGCTTAAAACATTGCTCACTCTAATAATGTATATTTTCAGCATGCTTTTCACTTTCACTGTATTTCTCGCTGGTTAAAAACTAGACAAGTCTGCCCATTAGATAACAGGGAATGGGAATTCCTAAAGTAAGATTCATTCTTTGTGGTATTTATAAATTAATATTTTCATTTCAGGTACGGACGTTGATTTCTTTTAATTTCAACTTATAGTCTATTTTTGTTTTCAATTTCAACCTTTTGCTTTATAGAACCAATTGTAGGCGTAGTTTGGTATAGTGCGTTTAATGGACAGATTCGGTATATAAAATTTTAAAATGGGCTTTAGTTGTGCAGTATCAACTAAGCACAGGCTTAATTCACATGCGAACAAATTTACAAATTCTGGTAATTATAAATATGTGCATCGCTTGATTAATAATTCCCAATAATTGTGAATACAGTTTCACTGTTCCGATTGGTTGCTCAAAACCATTTGCAATTAGGTGTTTGAATAAGCTCAAAAAACTTTTGAAATTAGTCAGAAACGTGATGTTGTTACTCAAGCAGCATTTTAATGTGATAATGACATTGGTGTTTCACACCTGACGTCAGATTGGAACTGGCATGACTTTTAAGTGATTCGATTCTGTACCTGTATGGTGAATCAATTTTGAGTCTATTTGTCATCAGCATCATAGTTATACAAAATTACATTCTTTTAACATAATCTTGTAGCCCACATGACAACTAAATCAGCGTCAGTACAAATTTTTGAACTATATAGTAGTAAATAAGTTTGTACATATTCTAACAACAAATAGGTTGTCTTTACTGAAATATATACTTTTTGATGTTTTTAATTGAGGTGAATATCCATATCATTTAAAGTGAAATTTGTGTCGGGACTACCTGAAAGTGTAAACAAAGAGCATTTTATCAATAAAGCTTGCTCGAGGTATGCTGATAAAGTTAAAACGCCCTCTAATTATCATAAATTTCTTTAAGACTATTATAAAATTAGTACCTATCTGTTTGAATTTTAGTATTTACTCTTTTGCATAAATAAAACATCGCAAAGCTTTTACAACTTATATCAGTAAAAAAAAACATGGTCTTAAATAGTGATTTTCTCTAATAAAGCAAAATTTACATTTTTAAAAGTGTTAATATACAATGGCTGCGCACATATGTGCTAAAAAAACATGACAATGTACTTTTATATCAAACATAAACAAAGAGCAAATAAGTATACTAATTCCGATTATTAGTAATAAAGTTTACACAACACTTTTACCAATTTCCGATTGTAGTCTAAATACGTACCTCTAACTGCACTGTATAAGACTTCTAGTACAAATCTTTACTCCAAAACCGACTTGTGGCATTAGTAAGTTCAACTTCCTTGCTGGTGTCAACAAATTTTGCGTATTTTAATGGTAAATATTACATACTGTAACCTATACTTTCCTCTAAAGGAAAATAATATGTCTGCTTTACCATTCAGGCGGCAGAGCCTCAATAGATTACGAGGGGTTCCTGTTTGATAGTCAAGCCCAGGGTAAAAAGGATGTTGAATGGCTTTGAGAAAAAAAAGGGTCCCTCTAAAGAGTTCTTCCAGCCAGCTAAGTTTCTTCAACTTAGGGCAGAGCTATGAGCTAGGGTCGTAGATGGTATACGATAAAATAAAGGAAATTTTATTGGACGCCACCATATCTTAATGAGTGTTTTATAAGAAATTATTCGAAGATCAGATACGGAAATCTTCGAAAGAAAAAAATTTACGACAAGCAACATAAACAAAAATACTTACTGTGGTCTCTGCAACATGGAATAGGAACGACGATCTCGTGCTGTCTGAAAATTTAATCACACCTAAACATTTCAAACTAGGGCTTCATTAGAGCCTAGTCAATTTATCACAAAAATAATTATATGTAAATCCAATAGACAAAATTATATTTTCAAGAAAAACTTTTAACTTTAACACTAATAATACCTTTTTTCAGTATTAAAGTTTCATATTTATAAACTGTTTGCTTCTGTAGGATAATTACTGTTGACTTCAAAGAAAGAAAATTTTGAGACAACTTAATATTTTTTCTATTAATTTTTTTTTTTAAAATATTTATACATACATCGTTTATACAACTTATTTATACTGAGACTTTCGAAACAGTTCCGTTTTCACTATTTAATATTGATCTCTAAGCATTCTTGGAATATTGTTTTATTAACTGCATCAATTATTTCAGTTCACTTTAAAAAATATATTACTTTTACTTTATGTTACAGTGACTACATGCTACTAGAATAGGATCCTTTTCAGTTCACAAAAAAAATTACATATTCAAAAATAATTTCTCTGGTTATGGTTGTACATTTTTAATAGTTATCTTTAATAAAATCAAAGGTCAAAGAAAAGTACTTATTGTCGACATTGAATTATACTTCAGACGTATTATCACAATGTGTTATACACAATAATTCGGCAAACAATTCTTATCTTATCACATGTTCTATAAAGCAAACCTTTCAATACAACTTTGTAACTTCAAATATAATCTTATACAAAGATCTTAAAAATGTTAAGGTCAATTATACCTTATTCAAATACTAAATTTTTAAATGAAACAAATTAATTGAACTATGAACTTTAGTAAAATTTCAAGAATTAATTTTAAACAAACTTTTGTATAGCTTCTTCGAAAATTTATCTGATCATTTTAATTGAAAGTTTCTTGAAAAGATATAAGTATAAAAATGGAGGATGACTCACCGCTGGCCATCTGCTTGAAAGCCGGTTTTCTTCTTCTTTTTTTTTTTTAAAAAAATTAACATATGCGTCCTTACTCTTGTCGTTGAGCGTGGCTGACGCAGGGGTCCGGATTTAATCTTCATACAAACCAATCACGTGTGCGGATTTTTACATTCCTGCCTAGTAACAATTGAAGCTGCTTCTCTAGTGCTTGCCTTATGTTTAACAATTGTTTTCTTTATAATACTTAAATTTCCATAACTTCATTACTTGTAACTTGAATTTAATAATTTAAAATTCGGAATTATAATTATTTTCATATTTAATGATAGGTAGTTTAATCCTTAAAACTCTAAACTAAAACAAAGAAGAACTTGCGCGTAAAAATATATCTACAACCATTTTAGGTCGATGCTATTATAGAAACTAACTTATGGTACATGTTGACTCCACTTAACCAATTGTTCGGGCGGCATGTTTAATCAAAAACCTGCAACCCCAAGATAATACTCGTCTACGGACTACATCTGATAACAAAATGGCTTATTCCACGAGGCAATCTTAGTTATACAAGCATGCGCCGGGAGAGAGGATATTGAAACAAGATACAAACAACTAGAAGTTCACTTTAAGAGTACTTTTGCTATTCTAATGTAGATGGCGTACTATGTATGAATTTATAATAAAAGGTTTCAATAGAAATTTAACATTTATTGATTAGGTGTATTGAACAAAGTTGTTTATTCAAATAACAGAAAATCGTAATAGTTACAATACAAATTACAGTAATTTAGTTTTAGGGTCGGGTGCCTATTGTCGCGTACACAACTTTTCTAAATCTATTTGTATATGTATAAAACACAAAAACAAAACAAAATGATTGCAGGTTAAGAATTTGGTAATTAAAATTTTATTACTACCAATGTTGATTCGACATCATACAAAAACTTGTTACTTGCACTTTTGGCACCAGAAAATCTAACCGAAAATCCACAGAAAAACTGGGTGAAGTACCTTGCTAGAAATTCCATTTCCATAAAGTACTGAAAACCTCGAATGTACTAACAAAAACGGTTGCGACCAATTCAATGGGATAGATGGTGTAAGTGTTTGAGAAGGGTCTTGAAATGCTATCATGTGTGAAATATGTCTTAATCAGGAAGTAGCTTAAATGCCAACTTTTATTGTACAGAAGTTTCTAGAGAACAGCTTCAGAAAGAATAGTAAAAGAGTGTTCAAACCCGTGATTTTGGCCTAAAATTCACATGGGAAATCATTAAGTACTCTATTGCTAAAATAATTACAGAACAAACATTAACCATAAGAACACTAGTATAGCTATTTGAAGCTACTAGTTGAAATAACGAAAAGGTTTTTAAAATCAAACATTATGTGACCTGAATTTTGTTCGCGCCTCTGTAATTGCAAAATAATTCATTTTGATAAAACTGGAAATATTACTTCCCATTAAACGTGAAAAACACTACTAAAAAGCTCCTTTGTCTATTACACGATACTGTTATCAACTATATTACACAATTATGTTTTCATTACAAGTACAAGATAGAAATTATTAAGCAAAAATTAAGAATGAAATGTATCAAAAATTACTTAGCTTCAGGGAGAACATTTTAGATGAGTAAAACATCTATCTAAATTCTTAACTTAAGAACAAGAACGTACTGTGGGTACATTTATAAATTTCATGCCATTAGTTAAAAATGTCCATTCAGTAAGTGCAGGTTATATTTTTAGAATTTTTGATCATAAATACCTGGATGTGCGATTTGGTCTGTAGATAACCGGAGACCACTAATAACCTTTTATCTCCTGCACGTATTTTGTCTTTATCAGATCCTCCTGGGACTTTAAAGGGAAACTATATATTCTAAATCAACATGCTTTTCCCAACATAAAGTTGTCAATTTAACTGGAACCAAGGTCTCTTAAAATTAAAAGCAACCTATCTGTCAGGGTATTATCCGCATTTTACTGACAACTTGCTGTCCGTTTGATAAGGGACTATCAATATTTTGCTTTAGTACAAATTTTTCATCTGAACTTCTTTGTGTCCAGATGCTGAGGTTATGGATGCACCAACTTGATACAATATTAATCAAAACAAATAAATCATAACCTAATAATTTTAAAATACAAGTTACGTTGCTGTCATCATTTCTAACATTTAAAGCCATAATACTGGATTTAACAACCTTTGATTATGAGCAATATAAGATAAGAAACATGTTATATATTTTCTCTAATCAACCTTCGGACGAGGTTGATTTATTATCTTTAAATTGGGGTTTATAATTGTTATATGACTGGTAGTTGCTACAAGACATGACAGGAACAACCTTTTGTTTAGGAGAAGCGTCTTCTAGTTTCCTACACAATTTACCTAAAGTAGGTAGTCATATTCTCTATATCGAGTAAAGCAAGATGCTGAACAAATTCAGGTAACAAATTTTTTCTGACTATTCTAACCTTTGTGCTTTCGGCGGGACATATGGGTAGCCTATTAAACAAACTTTCCATATTTGCTATGTAGAAAACCACAGATTCTCCTTTCTTTTAAAAACGGGATTTAATGGTTTCCCACACCTCATCTTCAGGATGGGTTGGTAAAAAGTCTTCTTTTAATTTAACGACTAAAGAATTCTAATCCGTTAACTGACTGCGGACGCTTCGGTACCAAATGAGAGCATTGCCAGTGAATAATTCGACTGCTGAATTAAATAACTCTTCGTCCGATACTTTACGAGATTGTGCAAGTTGTATAATTCTTTCTAATAATTGATACAATAGTTTAGGGTCTCCAGAATATTTTATTGCCCAGGAACCAATGGGAACTGACTGAGTAAAATATGTAACAGGAGGGACAGGTAAGTTAGTGGGGACATTAAATATATCACTTATATCATTCTGATTTGTCACTAAATCATTGTTTGTTTTTTCATGGAGATCTGCCTCCATTACAAGAACGGTTGCTATGGTTTCATTTTTGAATAATATTATCTCTTCAGAATTTTCTTTGGGAAGCTTTATACGTTTAATACGACCTAAAATGTGTATTAACCTAGACTGTATCCTCTTAAAAGTGGAGTCTGAAGGTTCATCTTGGTATTCCATTAAGACATTTTTTATCGATTCTACACTTGACTTTACTTCCTGCCTTTCTGTATAAAAATCGACTGTATACCCTGAGAGATCAATCAAACATCCTGGTTTAACAGATTTCTTGGCTAATAATCGAACTAATATTTTTCTTTTATCAGCGACTGGTCTAGTGTTCTGTATACCTCTAATATTCAACTCATAATCTAACTCATCTTTAAGTAAATTTACTATCTGAAATTTTTCTGTCATTGTAAAAATTTATAAAGTCTAAAATTATCCAGTAAATATAAGCTCTCACTCAACAGCAATCAATAACTAATTGAATCAAATAAAATAGTATACAAAATTCTAATCAAATTTGAATCAAATCTTTCTCTACCGAATTATATGAAATGTTACGAGGAATTAATATTGATGAGATCTAACTTCATTGAATTTAAATGTTACATGAATCAGTGAGACAAAATCTTTAAATCAAACGAGGGAATCACTAATAAACAAACAGAATTGAGACAACCAAAATTCGAGCCAACCAAAATTGATTTGAGCCTCTTTAAGTGTATCGAAGAGCAAGCAATCTGGCCCCACGTTCTAGGCGCAAGTGTTATATATTTTCTCTAATCAACCTTAGATCACGCCCCAGACCATGGGCGGTAGTGTAAGTTATCAAAAAAATCGTGGTTGATTTTCTATACCTTTCGAGAATTCTTGTAAATTGTAATAAGCCCAGGGTAAGATTGGAAGACAAGCGGCTTATAGAAAAAGAAAACTCTTATGACTTGTAGCTAGCTGAGCGTTTAACCCACGGTCGCACGAGATTGGGTCAGTGGATTTAATTAAAATTAAAAAAAAAAAAAAGGTAATGGACGCCACCTAAATTTTTATAAAGCAATTGACTAAATGAATTTGCTTAAAGGAAAAATTTGAAAACCTATACTATCACAAACCACTTTAAATACAAGATTCATTGTCACAAATAGGTTACTTATTTTCTATCTGCTCTAAAGAAGTTCTAGGATGGCTCTGAAACAAAATTACTACTAGCAAACATGTAATTTATTTAATAATTCTGTGACTATACGAAGTCTTTAATTTTGTTTCAAATACTTATCACTGAATTGTTGTATTAATTCCTTTAGTGGTCATAAAACCTTTGGGAAAAATTAAATATTCATAAAAAAAAATGAACTGAAGAAAAATAGGTTTCTATATTCTCATTTTAAAGAATTATGTACAAGATAATGTAACTCAACAAAAACAATTTCTTACGAATCTATATAATTACGTTACTCAGGAGATGTAAAATTTAATTTTTTATGTCTACTGAATTTTAATTAAATGGTATATTTTGTTTAACAATATCCATTTATATTTAATAGCTCGAAGTAGCGCTATTAGAACCTTACAAGTGATTTAAATTCTTTATACATGCAGTAATGTATTGGTTAATTGTTCTCAAAGCAAATTACATTTGTTAGAATGAAGGCACGCAAACAACATGTTGAACTAAGGTTTCGGTAAACAAGATAAGAAATAACATTTGTTTAAACAAATACTGCAAACCACATGTTACTATGATTGATGTAACTTAATATTTTTTTTATACATAGTTTGACAAGAATGACTTCTAAATTTGAACATCTGATTAATAAAATAAAATCATTCTATATATTTTAAATATTGAACCGTTAAAAGTTAAGCTTCTTTCTATTAATAAATATGTTGCTAAATTATCTGTACTGGAGGTATTTGTACATCAAAGCATAAAGTAATTTAAAATGAACAATAAAATATTACGTCGATATATGTGTGTGTATACGAAATAAAATATGGCACATGCAGCAAAAATTTCAGGAAATCAAATGGGCTTACCCACGGACGTCACTGACCTAACAACTTGTCAGCACTTGTTGCGATGTGAGCATCCAGCCACGTGTCTATACTATCCAACAATTCCGCTTACCATTTTGTGCGAAATGAATTTCCATACAGATAAATTATTTGTACATCAACTAAATGGAATAATCTTAAAATTCCATTAGAACCATTGTAGTTTACTGAAGTTACATTATAAATTGCGGAAGTTGCACTGCAATATATATTATTAAAATCGTAATCAATCACCTATAAAACAAACCATTTGTAATGACTAATCACTTCATAACTTTAAATTTAAATTTTTATTTGTGTCGTCGCTTACGCCAGGAAAACTTAATTTCCTGCAACATGTCGTCTGCTTTTATATTGCAGAGCAGTGACCTTTCGGCTCGAGGAGCAGACAAAAAGTGAGCATTTGACATAATTCGACAAACAACATGAAGATCTTAGATATTCTACATTCGAATAAAGAACATGCGCAAGATATGTAATAGTGTTATCAGCTATATTAATAAAATGCTTTAATTTTATTGGTTTATTAAATATACAAAAGTGTTGGAATTCATATTAGGTAAAGCGTTAAATAAATAAATGCTGAATTAACGGCTTTGTAGCAGTAACGTTGATGAATAATTCAGTTCGGAATTTTTACATGTTACAAACAACCCTTCCTTAGATCAGGATTGCATGTAACTTAAAAATTATATTTCTTAAGGAAAATAGCATAACCTTAGTGACGGGATTAACTAATATAGAAACGACTAAAATGAAATATGATTATAAACATTTCAAACCAATGTCACAAACCTAACAATTACGATAATTTCATTTACCTTACGAGTGCCGACATATCGTGCATAGTTTAGCGGTTTATGTTGCATATAAATCACAGGAATATTTATTAATTGAGGCATAGGATCAGGCGCCAACTGCTAGATACGCATCTTTTCCAAATTTATTTGTATATGTATAAAACACATCACCAAGGAGAAATTAATTTAGAGGTTAAGGATTTGGTAATTAAAATTATACTGCCAACCTTGATCTGATGCTGTTCAAAAATTTAACAATTACAGTCGGTCGCCCAACATCTAGAAGACGTTATTTGATTAGTTAAGTATGCCTTCGACTTATTTTAGTTGGTTAACTATGATCAATCAACGGTTTCTGAGCTTCTTAAAACAGGTAAATTTTAAGTTGAATTCATTCCTCAAATAGACGTTCTCTTATAACCTACAAGTACATTAGAGGAGTTGACATTATATTAACATCATATGTAGATTGTGTTTATACTTGAGTGTATAAGGTATATACTGACCACAATTTACAGTATTAACAATGTCAGAGTAAGTAAAACAGTAGTCGGTAAAATGTTACTTGGGTTACTGGCATTTTTTAATATTGTTTTAGTACCGAGAACCAATATGTTGGTTAGTTATTCTCCTATACTATTGTAGGTCATGTTCCTTAAGTTTATTTTTATATGATGTAATTAAGAGACAAAGTACTAGAGCAAAAACAATGATAGAAACGTGAATAAAAATAAAGCAATAACAGCAAAAATCAGAAATTAATTGACACATGTAGGTTGGCAATACAAAATATCAGTCGTTGTGAAATTCGGCCAACCAATACAAAATTTCTATTGAAACTTTGCGCCCATTCATGAGAAGAGCACTTACTGAATGTGTTCGTTAAACGCACTATATATAAATTTAGTTATTATTTGATTATATAGATTCAGTTACTATTTATTACGTTATGAGACATCCAGCAAATGTATCTTAATCATATGTGAAGTCTTTTCTATTATTAAAATGTGAGCTACTGTATAGGCTATTAACATATAAACCCTTGCTTTTAAACAGATCAGCGACTGAGTAGACCTGGGAGAAACCAGAAAGTTTATAATTTGATTGTGAAAATTACTTAAAGTTCATATTTAGTTGCGTTAAATTTTCTAACCCATAAAATAAAAATACAATAGTTACTTATTTCTCTTTCTTGATAACTTTTATGGTTACTCCTTTGATTGAAAACCATGAAATAAACTATCAACGTTAGACAATGATTTTAGAAGTATAGAACGACAATTTTCTGTAATTGTTGCAAACGCTAAGTTATCAATAATAGCACATATAATACACCTTATTTTGTTATTAAGTACTAGTTTTTATCATTCCTGAAATATTGTTGGACTACATCTGTTCATTGTTTAAATTACTATATTTTTTCTTTAGATCCAAACTTTTTAATCAATAAAAATATAAATAAGAAGAAATGCAACTCGGACAGATGAGAGTAACTTGACTTCCAGCGCAAACAACAAAATTAATCGGAAATATAAACATAGTGTGATTTAACCTAAACTGTTATAAAGCTAACTCGGTATGGTAGAAAGAAACATCTTGATCATTTTTGGCTTACGATCAAATGCTAAACTTGCTATATATCATAAAAATGGGTGGCTACCTTTCCGCACGATAATTCAGATGTCAAACGTGAATTTTCTAACACGAGTTGAAAATATACAGAAAGAATTATTAATTGTCAGAAGGTATGTATGATTCAATATTATTAATTAAAGGTTTGAAAGATCTTACAATTAATAATCTAAAAGCATAAAAGAAAGACATGGTCAAGGGTGCCGTAGATGCCCGATGAAAAAATTCGACAAATCGGTATCTGCGAGATTTACAAAAAGATACAAAGATTCTAGGTATACAAAAACAAAATCCTTTAAATTAAAGAATGCAATACATAAAAGTACCTTGTTAAATAGTTTGGATCTTTTAAAAAAAAACTTCAGTAAATTAATAAATTTTGCAGGGTACGTTGAAAGGGTATATTTCTAGTCACCTGTAGGAGGAGGTGAGTATGTTGGATGTTCAACATGTTATTATTTTTCTAAAATTTTATAATCATTTCGCAGTATGTCATAAGATGTTTGTGGGAAACTCTCACATATTTGTACTTAACATACAGATTAGAGTGTTCTTTGACTTGCACCTTTTCTAGAACAGGAATAGCATGTTCAGAAGTTATGGTACCAATTAGTCCAGAATAGTTGATTTTAAATACTTAAATAGTGACTATTGTCTTTTATGGTAATTATAGTATATGTTGTCTAAAATAAAATCATTGTTTATGTGTGTTTGTTACAAAAGGTAAATCATTAAAAAATTATAAATAATACAAGATACGGCAACGTTTTTGTATTTTATGTTAATGTAGTCGTAAGCTTTATTCCAAAACTAAAAAACTCATATCTTTTGAATAATTTTATTTTAAATTAAAAAGTAAAATATGTTCTAATCTAAAAATAAACGACATTTAGAAATGCAAATCATTGTGCTATTTCTGATTTTAGTCTAATGTGACAGCTACACAAGATTTGACCTGTGATGCAAAATTTATTCGCTAATCATTCGTTGTAAAACTTTTCTTGAATCAAATGCTATAAAGTTTGCAGTTTGAAGAATTATCTTTCTAATATTATCATCAATTTTTCCATTTCATAAAGTTGGTTCCTTTAAATAGCATAAAATCGTTATTTTAGCTTTAATGTTTTAAGCCTTTAAATTTCATCATAGAAAGTGGTCAAAACTTTATTTTTCAATTTCGGCAAAGGATTCAAACTGCTAAAGGAATTAGCCTAGGATGCTGCTATATCGTTTTTTAAGTTTCATGTTGAAAAATGCCTAAACATTCAATGAAATGCTTGTTGTATTGTCTGTCACGGTTAAGATCTGTACAAAGATGTATTAGTGTGAAAAATAATTTCTTTGGGTACCTCTTACATAACATTCTAGTCCACCCAAACATCCATGGAATGCGAGACAATAGCACACTATTCAGTAACTTACCTTTTTTGTGCATTTCCGTATAAAAAGGTACTATTCAAAATTTTGACATCAAATATATTTGAATTTAGATAATACCCTTTCAAGTAGAAGACTTTGCTATAGGGTCCAATCATCCATCAGTTTCAATGTGTACATGTTTTTCCCATTAATCGTATTCCCAGCTTCAAAAAAAAAATTTGTTCTTTTTCTAGCTGGTTCAATGCATTCGGAAGTTTTTTCATAAAGTTTCTAACTTAACATATGCCAGTTTCATTTTCTATGTAATACATACCTGGTTTTATGTTTCTTATTCATATGGTCAAGGCCTTCAGTTTCTGTAACTTCTCTTATTCTACGTCAAAACTTGTTCTTTCTTTCAAGAGAAAATGGAAGTTCAGTTAACTCGATGCTCAGCAGACACAAAATAGGAAACGGCATTCGTATGTAACTATTAAATGCTTCTGAATTTCTTTTCGAGAACATTTCTTTGTTTACAAATTTTTCTTCAGAATCAGAGATAGCAAACATTACATTATCACAGAATGGTCCTGTAATGTTTGTAACACTTTAGAAGAGCTCATGTCAACTGGTTCTAAAGCAAAATCTGTAGAATGTAAGTTTGCAACCCATGTTGGTTTCCTACACTACTGACTGTTCATACTAGTTAATATGCCAGGATGGTAGGGTCAAGAAAGCATTTGCAGATAATATGTAGTGAAGATAGATCCATACGAAAGATTGCATATGATATAATAATGTGTAATGTGGTTTAAACTAAGCAACAAATACAAACGGGTTATATTGTAAAATAAACTAGATCTCGAAATCAGGTATAATCAATCGGTAAGACAGTATCTTACTGTTGTTCTCATTAGTAAAAAAAAAACATGCTAAACATAGAAGAGAGTAGTGCCACATAAACCCTCGGAGTAAAATGATCGCCATCTGTTTTGAGTAAAAATAAAACTCCCCTACTACTTGTGTATATATAAATATAGATGTGTTTGTTGTGTGTGCATGCGTGTTGTCACGCATGCTAAAGATCCCTACCTTGAGTTAAATTCTACATTTCTAAGTAAAATACAATTCGCTTCTTGGCCAGTGTAGTGCCTCCGGGTGAAGCATTGGAAAATCAAATATACAATATTTCCTACTACTGCAAATATTTTTCTAGTATTTTTCATACACTTCCAGTATTTTTACTGTATTTCTGCAGATTTGTATAGTATTTTGGGTTTGTAATTGTAAGAAAAATTAGCAAGTTCAAAACATAGTTTTCTCTTAAAAACTAAGATTTGTAATATCAAGTAAGGCTGGTATCAATAAATTTTAAAAGGATTTTTTCAATTTCTAGTACCATAAAGTCACCTCACTGAAATAAAAATATGACATGTCCTCTATAAAACAAAAGTACCATTGCTTGATCAAAATTTAAAAAACTTGAAATTCAAAATTATTCAAGATAATTTGTATTGTCACATAGTCTTGTATAAACCTTTTAAACTTACATTTATTTGAACTAAAAAAAAGTAGAGTATACTCAGTTTCTATTATTTTCACCCTACGGTGTCAAAATGCGTGGTTGAATTGTCAAAACCGAGCGTTTAAAAATTATCAACAAAACAAAACTAAATTGCAAAGCAAAGATTTTATGTATTCAAATAAAGTAATTGTTCTTATATGTAACTATCTACAAAATTAGAAGTAAATATTTCAGTATGCATGTTGAAAATAGACGTTTAATAAGAGTTCACTACTTTATAATTTTAATCCTATAAAAGCATAAAAATATACTCTCCTTCAAGAGCAAAATACACCCACACAAAATAGAACACTAATTGTTGATTTATAACAATAACTAAATATGTATTAAGAAAATCCACACAGCACTGCTAAATAAACGGTTTGGTCTATAAACTATATCCCCATAAAATATAAGGAGCCGAAACGCGTATATAGATTAAATAATTGGCATCTTAGCTACAGACTTCTTGGAGAAAATGCTTTATGACTTCTTGGGATGTAGGTCATAAATGTAAAAATGGTTTTTAATATTTGTATATAAACATTACGCGTTTCGGTATATTAAAACCATGATCACATGTTTAAGTCTACAAAAAAATAAAAATATTAAAACTTAATTAAATCATAAGCTTAATCTAAAAATTTTAAAAGAAAATTTAACTGGTGTATAACTCACATATCAACATTAAAGTAATTGGTCTACAATTAATATAAAGCACAGAACAGAATCCATTATGTACTTCTTGGATTATTGAATGTAAATTGATCTATTATTTTTGTTAGAAACAATATATATTAAAAAGGTATACCAATGTAAAGATAATATGGAAAACATACATGTTTTGTCTAGGTAGATAGTATAGGAATATTGATTGAATATTATTATTACAAAATGTATAATTTTGCAATTAATTTCTAATATACAATGCTAGTCACCAGATTTATGACTTTATAATATTGCGGTAAATATGCGTGAATTGTTCATGATCTGCTTCATTGTTGATGCTGTTTGCATGTCGCTGTATCTGAATCATTTCCAAAATATTCCTTTTTGTTATCGTTAGGTTAGTATCCAAAATATTCTCGTTATTAAAGTCAAATGTATGCAACTTGTCTAACGCATGATTTGCAAGAGCTGTGCATATCTTGTGTGATCTTATCGAGTATTGGTGTTTAGATATTCTACAATGGATGTATTGCTTAGTATTGCCGATATATGAACCATCGCAGTTTTTACAATTAAATTTGTATATACAATAGGTTTTTTTTTATTAGGGGTGTTGCTTTTTAATTTTGTGAATAGATGTTTATTAGTATTTTAAGTTCATGTACAATTTAGATATTATATTTCTTTAAACACTTGAATTTTTTTCGAAACCTTGGTATGGTATTAAATGCTCACATATTGTTCTGGTATATTTTTATTTATAGTGTGTTTTTCATTTGTAGTGTTCTATAATCTATTTATTCTATATCTAATTATAAGTGTGTAGAATATACACACGGATATTCATTTTTCTCTAATATACATACTTCTGTTAACAAACTTATGAATAAAAAACAAATAACGGAAAAATGTAAATATGTTAATATGCTATAATAGTGATGCCCCGTTTTTATATGGTCTCCTAAAGCTCCATAAACAAAATATACTCCTCCGTCCAATTATCAATAACATAAATTCTCAAACTTACAATCTCTCACAATTTTTAGCTAACATAGTTCAAAACCTAATATGGAACACAGAATATTTTTAAAAGACTCTTGGCATTTTCATAAATTTATTACCAAACAAACTATACCAAAAAATCGTATTTTAATATTCCTGGATGCTGTGTCCTTATTCGCAAATGTGCCAATCAACCTAGCTACAGATATAATAAAAAACAAATTGAACACACTTAAACAATTTACTGCTATAAGTAAAGATAATTTTATTGAAGCTATAAAATTGTTTAAACTCAACCTACTTCACATATAACATAATTTATGCACGGCCATGGGATCTCCAATTTCTTCCATTATCGCAAACTTGGTTATGAAAGAACTTGAAACAACGGTAATTCCTGCTGTTTCCTTAAACCCCACGTTTTTAAGAGTTTCATAGACGATTGCATATTATGTATCCCAACACAAAAACTGATGAACTACTAACTAAATCTAATGCTTACCATCCACGCATACAGTTTACTTGCAAAAAAAGCAAAGCTATTAATTTCCTAGATCTTGAAATACATTATGACAATACAGGTAAAATTTATATTAAATGGTACACAAAAAATGTTTGGACAGGAAGATACCTTAACTTTTGCTTGAACGTGCCTAATCAATATAAAAGAAAAATGTAACTAAAAATTTGATTCACAGAGCATTAACATTTACCCATCCATGCTACCGCCCAACTATTCTAAACAAAATCAAAAATACATTAGATAAAAATGGATATCCCTGTAAATTCTACACACCTGTAATTATAGATAAAATAAATAGACTATAGAACACTACAAATCAACAACACTATAAATAAAAATACACCAGAACAATACGTGAGCATTGAACACCATGCCAAGGTTTTAAAAAAAATTCAACAGTGTTTAAAGAAATATAATATCCAAATTGTACATAAACTTAAAAATACTAACAAAACTCTATTCACAAATTAAAAAGTAACACCCCTAATAAAAGAGAAATCATTGTGTATACAAAGTTAATTGTAAAGTCTACGATGGTTCATATATCGGCAATACTAAACAATGCATTCATCGTAGAATATATGAACACCAATACTCAATAAGATCACACAAGTTATGCACAGCTCTAACAAATCATGCGTTAGACAAGTTGCATACATTTGACTTTAATAACGAGAATTTTTTGGATACTAAACCTAATGATAACAAAAAGGAATATTTTAGAAATGATCCAGATACAGCGCCATGCAAACAGCTTCAATAATAAAGCAGATCATGAACAATTCACGCATATTTACCGCAATTTTATAAAGTCACAAATCTGGTGACTAGCATGGTATATTAGAAATTAATTGCAAAATTGTACATTTTGTAATAATAGTATTCTATCAATGTTCCTATACTATCCGCCTAGACAAAACATGTATGTTTTCCATATTATCTTTACATTGGTAAACCTTTTAATAATATATATATATATATATATATATATATATATATATATATATATATTGTTTCTAACAAAATAATAGATCAATTTACATTCAATAATCCCAGAAGTACATAATGGATTCTGTTCTGTGCTTTATATTAATTGTAGACCAATTACTTCAATGTTAATATGTGAGTTATACACCAGTTAAATTTTCTTTAAAAATTTTTAGATTAAGCTTATTATAATTTAATAAAATTTTAATATTTAATTTTTTGTAGACTTAAACATGTGATCATGGTTTTAATATACCGAAACGCGTAATGTTTATATACAAATATTAAAAAGCATTTTTACATTTATGACTTACATCCCAAGAAATTACACACACACACACACACACACACATGTATGAAATTAACTGTGACATGCATGAATAATACTTAATTCTGGCAATACTGTTGCAATCACAAATTGAACACCAAGGATTATTTTAGAAAACTGAATTGCTGTGACGCTTTGCTGGAGTTAATTATTTCCAAAATTGTGTATTCACTTGCAACAGTTAATTTATGTATCGATTATGTATCTAGTTTGCTACAGTTACTTAAGGGCTAAATTGTGTATCAAATTCGCTACAGTTGGTTCAGGTATAGTTTGTGTATCATGCAGTTAAATAGGTTGTTTTGTGTATTGAATTTTACTACAGTTAATGTAGTATATTTTTGCTGTTAAGGCAAATTTAATTTGTTCATTTCTAGGTGCTTAGTTAACCAGTGTTCGTAGAATTAAAATAAATAATATGGTGATTAAGTAAAAGTGTTACTGTAGAGTATTTAGGATTTTGCAATTCGAAAAATGTGTATTCGAATATTTCATTCTATAAGTTATTAACTGTCAAAATTTCAATTATGCATTATGCAACAACTAAATGGTTGGTTTGGGTATTGGTATTTGGTGTTGGTTTGGTACTTGACAATTGACTCTGAAATATTTTTATTAACTTCATTTCTTCTCAAATAGTAATTCAAACTTCAAATTCTCAAATAATTCTAATTTTTGAATAATTTGAGCATTACTATATTCGAATTATTTTAGCATTTAAATACTGCGAATACATGCATTCCATAGCCAATAAAATTTTCAGAAGTAAGTAATAGTAACCACATTTCAAATTTAACAATTCAGTAGTCGCTTCTTACAAAATTTCAGGAACATGGGACAGAAGAGCATTTACTGCACTTATCTGTAAATATATTAATACCTAAGCACATCATGATATACTATAAACATATCTTTCAGCTCTGGCAAGGTGTATAAAGCAATCAAAATGATAATATCCTATGCCAAACTGTTATAAAACTTGGATCTTATATAAAATTATTAATAAAACAAAACCTACCCATGACCGCTTACTCCGCATGCTTTCATTTGTGGCTTCTAGACTAAAGCAACCACATTGGCATTCAGACCTGAATAAACCGAGTGGTATTACAAATGCAGGCGATCTAGCATAACCTTACCCGGAACTTGCAGTATTTGAAAGATGACTGTACACATGAATAAAAATGACCAGCAAGCAAACAGAGAAGTACAAAATATTATTGTTAAGAGTCCCGCCTGTATCTTTTAAACGAAATACCCTTTATACAGGGTGTCCCGGTTATCGTTGCAAATATTTTAGGTGGTGGTAGGAGACACTTGTCTAAGAAAAAGTTTAAATAAATTTTTTTTCACACCCTAAACGGCTGGGTCAATTTATAGCATTTTTGTGGGTGTCTCTGTAAATTATTAACTTTAGCGTGTTGATCATATAAAAGTATTTTAAAGAGCTTAAAATTTTCTGCAAGCTTGAATTTTATTCATTTTGGTCTAAAGTAAAGGATATAGGAGTTAGTTATCTAAAGATTTATATGAAAAAAATTTTTAAAATTTTTTTTTGTACTACTAGAAAACACAAGAACTTTCAACCGGAAAAAGTTAGAAAACACAAACTTTGCAGTAATAAAGTTTTTTATAAAAATATTCTATGTTGTAGAACAATTGAAAATAGTCAAAAGTGGAGAAGAATTGATAAAACACAAAATTTTTAATTTCATCTTTATTCAATTAACACTACGATTGCAATTTAAGTTATTTTAGTGTGTTCAAAGTCAACATATAATGTTTACCCTCTGAACCACGATTTTTCATAGTTGCAAAAGTTTGATACCCAATTTCAAACATTTTAATGTAATTTATTAATCTTGATGCATATATTAATCAACGTAATCTTAGGGATGGTAAGCCTTACTGTAAATTACATATTAATAACACTTGATCACATCAACACTAGTTAATACTGAGGTCCAAACTTCAAGGAAATGAGATTTGATAAGCTCTTGTCTGTTCTTAAACAACTAGAACAAGAAACAAAATTTTAATAATCTGTTTACACCTCAAGCAATTGCAATTTAAAATTTTTCATAAAATTATACGCGTTTGAAAAATTACAACATGCAACTAAAATGTTGATAACAAAAGGAATATTTTAGAAATGATCCAGATACAGCGCCATGCAAACAGCTTCAATAATAAAGCAGATCATGAACAATTCACGCATATTTACCGCAATTTTATAAAGTCACAAATCTGGTGACTAGCATGGTATATTAGAAATTAATTGCAAAATTGTACATTTTGTAATAATAGTATTCTATCAATGTTCCTATACTATCCGCCTAGACAAAACATGTATGTTTTCCATATTATCTTTACATTGGTAAACCTTTTTAATATATATATATATATATATATATATATATATATATATATATATATTGTTTCTAACAAAAATAATAGATCAATTTACATTCAATAATCCCAGAAGTACATAATGGATTCTGTTCTGTGCTTTATATTAATTGTAGACCAATTACTTCAATGTTAATATGTGAGTTATACACCAGTTAAATTTTCTTTAAAAATTTTTAGATTAAGCTTATTATAATTTAATAAAATTTTAATATTTAATTTTTTGTAGACTTAAACATGTGATCATGGTTTTAATATACCGAAACGCGTAATGTTTATATACAAATATTAAAAAGCATTTTTACATTTATGACTTACATCCCAAGAAATTACACACACACACACACACACACATGTATGAAATTAACTGTGACATGCATGAATAATACTTAATTCTGGCAATACTGTTGCAATCACAAATTGAACACCAAGGATTATTTTAGAAAACTGAATTGCTGTGACGCTTTGCTGGAGTTAATTATTTCCAAAATTGTGTATTCACTTGCAACAGTTAATTTATGTATCGATTATGTATCTAGTTTGCTACAGTTACTTAAGGGCTAAATTGTGTATCAAATTCGCTACAGTTGGTTCAGGTATAGTTTGTGTATCATGCAGTTAAATAGGTTGTTTTGTGTATTGAATTTTACTACAGTTAATGTAGTATATTTTTGCTGTTAAGGCAAATTTAATTTGTTCATTTCTAGGTGCTTAGTTAACCAGTGTTCGTAGAATTAAAATAAATAATATGGTGATTAAGTAAAAGTGTTACTGTAGAGTATTTAGGATTTTGCAATTCGAAAAATGTGTATTCGAATATTTCATTCTATAAGTTATTAACTGTCAAAATTTCAATTATGCATTATGCAACAACTAAATGGTTGGTTTGGGTATTGGTATTTGGTGTTGGTTTGGTACTTGACAATTGACTCTGAAATATTTTTATTAACTTCATTTCTTCTCAAATAGTAATTCAAACTTCAAATTCTCAAATAATTCTAATTTTTGAATAATTTGAGCATTACTATATTCGAATTATTTTAGCATTTAAATACTGCGAATACATGCATTCCATAGCCAATAAAATTTTCAGAAGTAAGTAATAGTAACCACATTTCAAATTTAACAATTCAGTAGTCGCTTCTTACAAAATTTCAGGAACATGGGACAGAAGAGCATTTACTGCACTTATCTGTAAATATATTAATACCTAAGCACATCATGATATACTATAAACATATCTTTCAGCTCTGGCAAGGTGTATAAAGCAATCAAAATGATAATATCCTATGCCAAACTGTTATAAAACTTGGATCTTATATAAAATTATTAATAAAACAAAACCTACCCATGACCGCTTACTCCGCATGCTTTCATTTGTGGCTTCTAGACTAAAGCAACCACATTGGCATTCAGACCTGAATAAACCGAGTGGTATTACAAATGCAGGCGATCTAGCATAACCTTACCCGGAACTTGCAGTATTTGAAAGATGACTGTACACATGAATAAAAATGACCAGCAAGCAAACAGAGAAGTACAAAATATTATTGTTAAGAGTCCCGCCTGTATCTTTTAAACGAAATACCCTTTATACAGGGTGTCCCGGTTATCGTTGCAAATATTTTAGGTGGTGGTAGGAGACACTTGTCTAAGAAAAAGTTTAAATAAATTTTTTTTCACACCCTAAACGGCTGGGTCAATTTATAGCATTTTTGTGGGTGTCTCTGTAAATTATTAACTTTAGCGTGTTGATCATATAAAAGTATTTTAAAGAGCTTAAAATTTTCTGCAAGCTTGAATTTTATTCATTTTGGTCTAAAGTAAAGGATATAGGAGTTAGTTATCTAAAGATTTATATGAAAAAAATTTTTAAAATTTTTTTGTACTACTAGAAAACACAAGAACTTTCAACCGGAAAAGTTAGAAAACACAAACTTTGCAGTAATAAAGTTTTTATAAAAATATTCTATGTTGTAGAACAATTGAAAATAGTCAAAAGTGGAGAAGAATTGATAAAACACAAAATTTTTAATTTCATCTTTATTCAATTAACACTACGATTGCAATTTAAGTTATTTTAGTGTGTTCAAAGTCAACATATAATGTTTACCCTCTGAACCACGATTTTTCATAGTTGCAAAAGTTTGATACCCAATTTCAAACATTTTAATGTAATTTATTAATCTTGATGCATATATTAATCAACGTAATCTTAGGGATGGTAAGCCTTACTGTAAATTACATATTAATAACACTTGATCACATCAACACTAGTTAATACTGAGGTCCAAACTTCAAGGAAATGAGATTTGATAAGCTCTTGTCTGTTCTTAAACAACTAGAACAAGAAACAAAATTTTAATAATCTGTTTACACCTCAAGCAATTGCAATTTAAAATTTTTCATAAAATTATACGCGTTTGAAAAATTACAACATGCAACTAAAATGTTGATTATACGTTTAGCCTTTACAGGTCCACCAAGAATTTCAATTTGTTAAATACAGACCTAGATTTTTTTATTTTGAATTTAGAAACTACCTTAAGTTTCTAAATCATTGATGATACTTGCAGGTTATCTTGCAGATTGATGAACAAACAATACTGATAGTCATACAGCAATCATGAATGATATTACCTACTATTATTATTGTTTGCTACAGGGCCAAAACTGGTAAAAACCATACTAGCCACTGAAATGGACAGAAAAAATATATTTGAATCCCGAAACAAAAGTTCCAGGATTGTATTAAAAAATGTACCTAAAACTAATTAGAAAAAAATTTCAAGCCTATTTCTGAATTGAAAATTACAAAGATGCATATTCATATTCAATAATTTGAAGTTGTTGGTGGCCTTGGGGAGACAAAACATGTAATCAAAAGTTTAATCACAGTGTGTTCTAGATTTCTAAAACAAAAACTTCGGGTATCAGTTTTTCAAAATTTTAAAAATGCAAACCCTAGAAGCATAAAGAGACAATTAAAAATTTAAGTTTTATTGTGTCCGTTTTATTTTGGTCTTATTCCTCACACAAATAGGCAAATTTTTCCTGATTTACGCAAAACTGTAACTCTAATAGTTCCAATCCAAAACAAGTTTACATTTTTTTAATTTTATTAATTGTAGACAAATGAATTACATTTTTTTAATTTTATTATTTTTGAACAAATGATTCTTAATATAATATTTTATGTCTGTCCATTTCCTATTTGACAACACTTCATTTTCGTAAATACATTTTGTACACTGTGCTATCCCAGGTAGAGAGTTTTATTTAATTTCTGATTTAAAGCACTTTAAAACAATTTCGCGCTGCTCAGTAGTCCAGGGTTGCTTTATTAGTATTCAACTCTTCTTTGCCTTAGTTTTCCTTTTGCCGAGATGTCCTAGAGAAATAAAAAAAAAAGTATATTTAAGAGTTCTTAAAAAAATTAATAAATTAAGTAGAATAATCTAAAGACGAAGGAGGGTTTAGTTCGACATACCATAGATTGTGGTTTTCAAAATTTAACTCGTACTTATTTACAATAAACTCTACCAAACCCACCGGCAGGAATGTATAATAAAATACTTATGACACCATAAATATCGTACGTCTATATATAGAGTGCCCAGGAACTTCACCAAAAACTCACAAATGGATAGATGCAATCAAAATAATGTTAGAACGCCATATACAATTTTCCTACATGAACAATCATTGTGGAATTTCAGGCCCCTTGTAACATTTTATTTTTCAAGTCGTAATTTAATTGCATTGAATTACACGCTAAGCGTGTATTGTTCCTTAAGGATCTAGTTATATTAAGATATCTGTGTCGCATAAAGCTATTTCCAAGTACATATCTATTTGATTGTTTCGTATTCCCCCCTCTGACGCGACCGTTCGGCTCTGGTTTAGATAGAGAGTCGGCCACGGGCTAGGGCTTTGTTAAGATGTATTTTTGGCTAGAGGCCGGCAACCTTCGAATCAATTATCAATTGTGGAGATATCTTCTAATAAAGGTTGGTAAAGTATATATTATACGAACTAATTTAATTTGAGGTAATTTATTTAGCGCGACAAAGTAGAAGGCGAACCTTAGAATGTGATAGTAACCTTTAGAATGCGAAAGCAACCTTTAGAACATGACAACGATAAAATATAATGCAACAAATATAATTCGACAAGAACAGCCGATTTAAACTTTGCCTAATAAGAAATTTGTCTGGTAAGGAATTATAGAAGTTAATTTGGATGGAGTAGTTTCAAATTAAAAACGCTGTTAACTTTGCTTGAAGAACGGATTTCCCGTCTCAGTTTGTTGTGATGCGGCTAATGCAGTTTTTGGTTCATAATTAGCAATAAGATCCTTTTTTGCATGTTTCAAAGTTTAGAACATGTTAACTTGCTTTTATGTTTAGTACACGAAATTTGTATAAACTTCAATTAATTGTTGAGCTGGTTTTACAAGCTGTAAAACGAAATTTTGTTGAATTAGCTTTCTAAAAAACATGCTTTGTTCCATATGAACCGTCGATAAATTCAACATTTGTTTTCGACGTCATATTTTTCTATTTTGTACAGTTCACAGATGTTGTCTTGAAAGCAAATGCTTTGAGCAGCTGTAATACAATTTAAACAAACATGCCTATTTTTGTGACCAGCTTTATCTATACATAGATTATTAAACGTAAATTTGAAAGCTCAAATTCTCATTATGTTAGGTTCAAGTAATTTGTTATCTACCTGAAAAGATCTGCCCAGGTTAGAATTTAATTCACCGTGTTATGCTTACCAATCATTATTACTTTAATTGGTATAACAAGTTCATGTTTAAAGTAAAGTTGCTTGATTAATGAAAGAAAAAAAGGAAAGTTAAAACTTTAATTTTGATGTAGTTGATTATGACCATTTTTTGTTACAAGTTCCAATATTTTAAAAGAGTTTTTTAGTAAACATTTAGTCCAAAATCTAAGACTTTTATTTTGGTCAAGTACGATCAAATCTAATTACATAAAGCTAAAATTAATCTGAGTAATAATTTGGTGCCAATATTATATTCGAAATACTTTTTTATTATTTCTTTATATATGCTTATAGGACACAAGTGGTGTTCTATTTTTTTTTTATTTATTTAACCATTGTAATTTCTTACAGGAGCTGCGTCTTATTTTGTTAAGACAGGTTTTTGTTAACGAAGGCGATCATTTGTTCTTTGGGTTTCCACGTCCGCCCTTAGAACTGTGCTTTGCAATTATCGTCATTATCTCAGGACATGGTGGCGCCTATTTGATTTAGCTTAACTTTGGTTTGCAAACAGAATTCGACTTACCCCCCCACTTCTCATTGCTCTACCCAGGAATAGACCCCTAGCTTTGTCGGAAGACTTTGTTCTCTAGCGCCTTAATATAACAAAAAGACGTTCCAGTCTTTTGTAAAACAGAAGTCGTTTTAGTGGCACCCATCCAACGTAAGGCCTAGCAAAAATAGTTACTCTGGCGCCCAACGTGGAGCTTCAAAATTTGTTTGCTCAAAATTTATTTTGCTTCAAAATTTGGTTGTTTAAATTTGCTATTAGTTTCAAAATTTGTTTGTTTGAATTTGCTATTGCTCTTGAAATTTGTTTTAGCATAAGTTTAGTTGAGACATTGACCCTCCTTCAGTCAATTAATTACCTTAGTCAAATTTATTTTTAACTTTAATTCTATTTTGACCCAATATAGATTTTATTTGATATTGTTTTGGCAAAAACCTATTTTTACCAAATTCTTTTTTTGACTTTGACGTTTATTTGCCCGAATTTGTTTTTACAATTTTCGTAAGGCTTAAATCATTTAGATTTATCAATTTGATTTCATTAAAACATTATACTATCACAATCATGTCCGAAAAATTCCAAATTGTTTGTTTACTTAAAGAGGAACTGGAATATGAACTGAGAATCAGAGGAATAGTGAGTGAGAGACCAGTTCTGGAAAAAAGAAAAATTTTAGGAAGACTGTTAGCTAAAGAAATCGATAAGCCTGGTTGTCTGATTGACCTTTCGTGTTATGAAGTAGATTTTGCAACGGAAAGTAAAGAGATTTCTGTTTCAGTTGAGTCAGTTCGAAATGTTTTGTCCGAATTTGAAGGTGATTCGTCAGATTCAATTTTTAGGAGAGCTTGTTCAAGGTTGAATTACCTTTCTGGTCGAGTTAAGCGTATGAAAATTCCTTCAATTAATTCAGAGGAAGCCATTAAGTTCAAAAATGAAACCGTAGCAACCATACTAACCCTAGAAGCTGAGTTATATGATAAAGTCAATAAGACTACAAAGTCCACTAATTTTGATCGGTCTGTTGTAGTTTCTCCTTCAGTTGCTAGTGCGCCTACCCATTCTATTTCGTATGTAATACCTTCTTTACCTATAGGTTCGTGGCCCGTAAAATTTTCAGGAGACCCTAAACAACTATATTCTTTTTTAGATAGAGTCAGCGAATTAGCACAATCTCGTAAGGTACCCGAAGCTGATTTATTTGGATCAGCATGTGAACTTTTTGTGGGAAATGCTTTGATTTGGTTTAGAACTGTAAAAAATTCGTTGAGAGATTGGAATTCATTATTAGAACGTTTAAAGGAAGATTTTCTACCCGGTTTTTCAGATGATGATATTTGGGAAAAAATTAAAAATCGTCGTCAAGGTAAAGATGAAAGTATTGTTTTATTTGTTGCGCATATGCAAACTTTATTTAGTAGACTTACTAATGAGCCAGCAGAAGTCACTAAAGTTAACATGATAAGAAAAAATTTGATTCCTGATTTTATTTCAGCACTTGCTTTGTCGGACATTCAAGATGTAACTACCTTAGTAAGGTTGTGCAAAAAATTAGAAGAAGCTTCTTTGATGAAACTAAACTCAGTTTCTGCAACTTCTAGTAAGCCTAACAAGTCTTGTAGTTCTTCTAAGCATCCATTCGAGACTAAACATCCCGTGTTGAATGAAAAAGTTTATGCAGTTAAGAGTAGGGTTTATCAAAATAAATTAGTTAATCCTCAGGTACAAGTAGTGGATAAGGGTACTTCTGAGTCTTCAGTTTTTAATTCGTTCGGTCCTGATAAGAAAAATAATTTTGCTTGTTGGAATTGCTCCCGTAATGGACATTGGTTTAAAGATTGTAGAGCACCCAAAAAGATTTTTTGTTTTGGATGTGGTCGAAAAGGTGTTAGGGCAACGTCATGCCCACAATGTTCAAAAAACTGGTAAAGCGGCAGGTGCATGGTGGTCGGCATTCTGTTCCGCGTGATAAGGCTACAGTTATGTTATGTAAACAAGAAAAATATTTTTGCAAAGATGATTGGTCGAGATGGCTTACAGTAGTAAAAAATTTTTGTCAGAATTCTTCGAAGCCTGAGAATAATTCGTTGTTCATAGAAAAAGCAGTGTGATAATCGACCTTACATTATGGTGAAATTGTTTGATAGAGATATTACCGGTCTTCTAGATTCAGGATGCACTATCTCAGTGGTTGGATCCTTAGCTCTTTCGATAATTGAAAAATTAGACTTAAAAATTTTTAGTTCAGCAAAGACAGGTATTACTACTGCTGATGGTTCAGTAAAGTCTGTTTTAGGTTCTGTTGATTTACCAATTTGTGTGGGTAATGATTGTCATATTCATAATGCATTGGTGGTCCCGTCCCTACCTCACACTTTTATATTTGGTAGTGATTTTGCAAAATTATTTGGTGTAGTTGCCGATTTTAAGAACAATAAGTGGTTTATTCAGAGTAATATTGAGAATAGTATTGTGTATTTAGGTTCATCTTCTATCCCTTTGAGCACTAATGATTGCTTGTTTGATTTGCATGACCATTTGGACGTTCAGTGTGTGCAAGCACAAGAGATTATAGATTCATTCAATGAAATTAGCAGTGATGATAGGTTGGGACGTACTAACCTGATAGAAATGGATATAGATACAGGTAATGCTAAGCCCTTCCATAAGAAACCATATGTAATGTCACCATATATGAGTAAGATATTGAATGATGAGTTGGACGACATGTTTAGACTCAAAGTTATAGAACCGTGTATTAGTCCGTGGTCATCTCCAGTATTGTTGGTTAAGAAGGCAGATGGAGAATATCATTTCTGTTTTGATGGTAGAGCCTTGAACGACCTAACTGTTCACGATTCGTATCCACTTGCGAATGTAGATAGAATTCTCAATATGTTAAGAGGTGCAAACTATATTTCGTCACTTGATTTGAGAAAATCGTTTTGGCAAGTCCCTCTTAGTGAGTCATCTAAAGATAAGACTGCTTTTAGTATTATTTCGCGACGACAGTATAGATTTACGTGTATGCCATTTGGGTTGAAGAATGCTGCGCAGACGCAACAGCGATTAGTAGATGCGATTTTTGGTCCACGTTTTGAACCTCATGTATTTTGCTATTTGGACGACATAATACTATGTTCGTCGTCGTTTGAAGAACATCTGAAATTATTGTCGGAGATTAAGCAACGTTTAAAAGAGGCTAACCTTACTATAAATATAGGAAAATGTGAATTCTTCAAAAAGTCACTTAAATTTTTGGGTTATATAGTAGGTTCAAATTCACTTCGTACAGACCCCGATAAAGTATCAGCTATGGTTAACTTTCCTTGACCGAAAACCACGATGGAAGTTAAGAGGTTCATAGGAATGTGCACTTGGTATCGTCGCTTTATAAAGGATTTTTCGTCATTAGTTTCGCCCATTAATGATCTCGTTAAGAAAAAGAAAAAAGGTCAAACTGTAAATTGGAGCCCGGTCGCAGAAAATTCGTTTGTGTTAATTAAGCAAGCATTAGTTTCGGCACCTCTTCTTTCACAGCCAGATTATTCGGCCCCCTTTATTGTCGAATGCGACGCCAGTAACACTGGGTTAGGTGCTGTTCTGATACAGAATATAAAAGGAGAATAACGTAATTTCGTACGCAAGTAAAACCCTAAGCCATACGGAGCGCAATTATTCCACCACAGAAAAAGAGTACTTAGCAGTCATTTTTGCAATTGAAAAATTTCGTCCGTGGGTGGAAGGAGTTCGATTTAGAGTTGTTACTGATGATTTTTCGTTACTTTGGTTGAGTAATCTTCAGAATCCTACTGGAAAACTTGCCAGATGGTCTGTTCGATTAAGGCAACATTCATTTGATTTGGTACATAGGAAAGGAAAATTTAATATAGTTCCAGATTGTCTTAGTCGTGCTGTTCCTATAGAAAATCCAGAAATTAATTTAGTAGAGATCAAACTTGATAATGTAGGTTTGTGGTATGAATCCTTAAGGAAGAAAATTTTGTCGTCACCTAAAAGCTACCCACAATGGAAAGTGGAAGATGGGTTTATTTTTAAGCTTATTCCTTTCAAATTACCTCATTTGGTGAATATTGTAGAGTGGAAGCACTTAGTACCGAAATCTCAGCGTAAAGATGTCATTAAATCATGCCATGACCCCCCTACAGCAGGACATTTTGGTTCCTTGAAAACTTTGTCTCCTGTTCAAAATTGTATTATTGGCCAAAGATGATTTTTGATGTACGTAAGTTTTGTCGGAAATGTTTGATTTGTGGTGCTGAAAAACCACCAAATAAAGGTCCCCTTAGCATGATGGGAAAGGAAAAAGAGGTTGGATTTCCGTTACAAACCATTGCTTTAGATTTGATGGGTCCGTTCCCTCGTTCCAAACGCGGACATAAATGGCTTTTAATTGTTGGTGACTAGTTCTCAAAGTATTCGATTTTACAACGTTTGCGCAGTGCCCAGGCACATTTGATTGAAAAATTTTTAGAAGAAAAAGTGTTTCTTGTCTACGGCGTACCACAATTTGTTATTTGTGATAATGGTCCACAGTTGATTGGTCGTGTTTTTAAAGCTTTGTGTGCAAGGTACGAAATCCAAAAGATTTGGTACAATGCTGTTTATGCTCCTCAATGCAATTTTGTGGAGAGGATTAATAAGACTGTTGGAACTGCAATCCGTTCATACGTAGAAGAACATGATACGTGGGATATAGAGATATCAAAAATTAGTATGCAGTTAATTCAGCGAAACACGAATCCACCAACTATTCGCCAAATTTTTTAGTCTTTGGTCGTCAGGTACCCTTAAGTGGAAAAGCTTATAGTAACAATTTTGAACCCGGTAAAGATGTAGATGTTGTTTCTAGTAGTAGACCTTCCTATGTTTTGGATCGTCAATCTTTGTTTGATATTTTTGGGAATGTCCGTGAAAATTTACATGTAGCTTATCAACGTTCGAGTAAACGCTATAATCTTAGAAGAAGAAACATTTCATTTCAAGTTGGAGAAAGAGTATGGATGACTAATAATGTACTTTCGAGTGCTAGTGATAAATTCTCCGCTAAGTTAGCTCCAAAATTCATTTTGTGCAAAGTTCGTAAAAAACATTCCAATTTAGTATATGAATTAGAGAATGAGGATGGAACAAAAGCCGGAAAATGGCATGTTAAGGACTTGAAACCCTTTGCAGCATCAGATCCAGATGAGAATGATGATCCTGACGATTAGTTCCAGTCTAGTCATTTATTTGATTATAAGTAAATCAATAGTTTTAACTAATATTAAATGAAGACTGTCCTTTTACAACTTATTTTGTTTGAAAATTTTGTTTGGTAATTGAAACATGTAGCCAAAATTTTGTATAGTAGATTGGTAGTGTACCTTAATGTACATACTAATTAAATTCGTCGTGCGTTAATAGAAGATATTATTAGAAAGTAGAAATAAGTTGACTATATAAGTTGTTAGTCCTGATTGCTACATATTTAGGTAGAGAGAATATTGGCTTATTCTTTCCCTTGTTTTCGACCTTTCTGTAAATTTTGTTTGATAACGTCAGAGGTTTGCACGGTGAACCTCACCATTTGATCCATCACTAATAAGTGGTGATGTTACAAAATTAGTGATAGGATAATCAGTAGGGTGTAAGAGATTTCAGCCCTGAGTGATTCGGTTTTGTATCCGATTTTTGCAAGTGACCTATTGGTTGGTTACTTTAGTTTTGATTATCACTTTGTGATGATAATATTTTGTATCCAATTTTTGTAAGTGACCTATTGGTTGGTTACTTTAGTTTTGATTATCACTTTGTGATAATAATATTTTGTATCCGATTTTTGTAAGTGACCTATTGGTTGGTTAGTTTAGTTTTGATTATCACTTTATGATGATAATATTTTGTATTCGACTTTTGTAAGTAACCTGTTGGTTAATTATTGTAGTTTTGATTATCACTTTGAGAGGATAATATTTTGAATAGTGATGCTGTTTTGCTATAGTAACGTCCCCTTTTTGGTTGATAGAATTGCTTGAGCTCCAGGAAGTGGAATTGTTATTTTTGGGAAATTTAAATAATTTGTGTTGTGTTTAGTTATAATTGGTAGATACTGCCCCTGGTAGGAGTGAGAAAGTTCTTGCTCTAGTAAAAGGGTTCCTTTAAATTTAAGCTTAGATTAATTTTTTTGTCCCGTGGAGTGTTTGATTTTTCAATTTGACTTCTCTCGATTTTGACTTATACCAGTTGTGACTCCCCGATTTTGTCTCCCTATGGACGTTTGGTACACGTAGTTACCGACACACTCAAATTTGTATATATTTGTCCCTCTTGTTTTCACAATTTTCGTAGTTATTTTGGATGTTGAATAAATTAGTAATTCTAATTCGTAAAGTATGATGTTTAGTAGATATTTGTAATGTCAGTTAGGAGTTTATTAAAGGCTAGTATAAAAAGAAAAAAAAATCTTTTGTTTTTTGCTTAAAATTTTTTTGTTGTAAAACATTTTTTTCTTTTAGGAAAGGGGTAGTGTAACATTTTATTTTTCAAGTCGTAATTTAATTGCATTGAATTACACGCTAAGCACGCTAAGCGTGTATAGTTCCTTAAGGATCTAGTTATATTAAGATATCTGTGTCGCATAAAGCTATTTCCAAGTACATATCTATTTGATTGTTTCGTATTCCCCCCTCTGACGCGACCGTTCGGCTCTGGTTTCGATAGAGAATCGGCCACGGGCTACGGCTTTGTTAAAATGTATTTTTGGCTAGAGGCCGGCAACCTTCGAATCAATTATCAATTGTGGAGATATCTTCTAATAAAAGTTGGTAAAGTATATATTATTCGAACTAATTTAATTTGAGGTAATTTATTTAGCGGGACAAAGTAGAAGGCGACCCTTAGAATGTGACAGCAACCTTTAGAATGCGAAAGCAACCTTTAGAACACGACAACGATAAAATATAATGCAACAAATATAATTCGACAAGAACAGCCGATTTAAACTTTGCCTAATAAGAAATTTGTCTGGTAAGGAATTATAGAAGTTAATTTGGATGGAGTCGTTTCAAATTAAAAACGCTGTTAACTTTGCTTGAAGAACGGATTTCCCGTCTCAGTTTGTTGTGATGCGGCTAATGCAGTTTTTGGTTCGTAATTAGCAATAAGATCCTTTTTTGCATGTGTTTCAAAGTTTAGAACATGTTAACTTGCTTTTATGTTTAGTACACGAAATTTGTATAAACTTCAATTAATTGTTGAGCTGGTTTTACAAGCTGTAAAACGAAATTTTGTTGAATTAGCTTTCTAAAAAAACATGCTTTGTTCCATATGAACCGTCGATAAATTCAACATGTGTTTTCGACGTCATATTTTTCTATTTTGTACAGTTCACAGATGTTGTCTTGAAAGCAAATGCTTTGAGCAGCTGTAATACAATTTAAACAAACATGCCTATTTTTGTGACCAGCTTTATCTATACATAGATTATTAAACGTAAATTTGAACGCTCAAATTCTCATTATGTTAGGTTCAAGTAATTTGTTATCTACCTGAAAAGATCTGCCCAGGTTAGAATTTAATTCACTGTGTTATGCTTACCAATCATTATTACTCTAATTGGTATAACAAGTTCATGTTTAAAGTAAAGTTGCTTGATTAATGAAAGAAAAAAAGGAAAGTTAAAACTTTAATTTTGATGTAGTTGATTATGACCATTTTTTGTTACAAGTTCCAATATTTTAAAAGAGTTTTTTAGTAAACATTTAGTCCAAAATCTAAGACTTTTATTTTGGTCAAGTACGATCAAATCTAATTACATAAAGCTAAAATTAATCTGAGTAATAATTTGGTGCCAATATTATATTGGAAATACTTTTTTATTATTTCTTTATATATGCTTATAGGACACAAGTGGTGTTCTATTTTTTTTTATTTATTTAACCATTGTAATTTCTTACAGGAGCTGCGTCTTATTTTGTTAAGACAGGTTTTTGTTAACAAAGGCGATCATTTGTTCTATGGGTTTCCACGTCCGCCCTTAAAACTGTGCTTTGCAATTATCGTCATTATCTCAGGACATGGTGGCGCCTATTTGATTTAGCTTAACTTTGGTTTGCAAACAGAATTCGACTTCTCCCCCCCCCCCCACTTCTCATTGCTCTACCCAGGAATAGACCCCTAGCTTTGTCGGAAGACTTTGTTCTCTAGCGCCTTAATATAACAAAAAGACGTTCCAGTCTTTTGTAAAACAGAAGTCGTTTTAGTGGCACCCATTCAACGTAAGGCCTAGCAAAAATAGTTACTCTGGCGTCACAACGTGAGCCAGCCAAGTTTTAAATTCGTATCACCCTTAAGTTATAAACTATAGTAGAAAGCAATAATAGAATCTCTCTACGTCATAGGTGTCTTTCTCAAATCACAACATATGTTTAAAATTCTTTAAAAGCTTAACCAATGCATTTTGTAAAGACGGCAATATAATTTGTGTATGTTTTAAACTAAAGACGAGGTTGAACACATTCATCAGAGAAACATCACCTACAAATTTATGTATATTCCAGAGTATAATGTTGTTCATTTCACGGATCAGTGGTTTGATGTGACATGCGCTAGATACTGACATGTTGTCATACTGTTCAAATATATTTATTTCCTAAGGATTCGTTCGTCATGTATATACATAACCTAACTTTAGCATAATTAAGTATTAATTTCACTTTTTGTTCTTTTCACTGCACAAACTCTACAGGTGTTGTTTATTACAAGTGCAGTGACTGCTTCATAAATGTGCCATCAAATACTTTATAATGTAAGTGGATAATATTTATATCAACTGAAAAATTCGTGCAAGTAGTTACCCCGATTTTTAACACGTTTATTGTTTATTCATCATTTAACAAAGAAAACGTACATATTGTAAACAGTATTAAGGCGTAGAAAGTTTATTCGAGTCCTCGTATGCAAATTAAATGCCGGCAGTTGTTTAAAAAGTCAAAGTAAAAGAAAATTGTGCAACAGAGCATCGTGTAATGTTACAAGTATTCCCGTAAGCAATTTTTAAACAAATGACCGGAATTCAACCCCAATTAGATAACCGAAAATAAATATTATCCATAAAATAATTACTATCTATATTAATATACCCCGTACATATTGAAATACAAATTTTAATTTCCTTATTGCAATACCTGTACTTGTTTGTTATAAAAATTACCTAAGTTGTATCGTTTAAAAGAAAAGTACATCAAGGTTTGCCTTGAACAATTACACACTTATCGTACATATTATGGTCCTGTTTCAAAACAATCACTGGAAGGGTAAATAGCAAGCGAGCATTTTCCTATCGGGCTATCTTGTTTGACCATTGTAATAAAGACAGTCTTCAACACTAGGCAGAGGATGTCGTCTCTGACGTCTCTGTCTGGCCAACTGGCGTATCGCCATATAAGAAAAGGTGGTCTTCAGATTTGCAATCTTTCACAAATTATGAGATGCATGCAAATACCGAATAAAACCACTTCGGATCTTATGATCCACTACTTATACAATCTTTGCGAAAGCTTTTATCTTTACTCCCTTAACCTCCTAATTAAATTTGCAAAATTGATATGTTTCTTATAATAAATGGTGCAGTATTATATCTTGAAAATTAACACAGAAAGTGAAGCTTTAGTTCAAGTTCCGAGATCATCACTTGTATGGATGCACTTGTAGTGAATGTATTGATATTTATTTAGAAGCGATAACATACTTCTCGTTTCTCGTGAAAGCCGCAGGTGATTATCTAAATTTCTGGCAGCAGCTATGTTAACCAACGTAGCTAGTGACGAGTAAGTTGCTCCCATGCAATATTCGTTTACTTAAATATTGGGTAATGGTATCGCTCTAATTGTCTCTTGGTGACTACACATTATCTTAAAGGTCAACTTTATTGTAAATAATCAAAATCAGTGTTGGCACAAAAATTTTATTTGTGGAAGTTACCGAATAATTTTTATAAAGTTCAAAATATACAGTCCTGAGATCTAACAGTGATATTGTTCACAATTTTTTATGTAACTCCATCAAGGTGCAGCTTTAATCTATATAAAATTCATGATGTACTGTCATAAAATTCTAACGGTGATATTTTACATAATTTTCATTAAGTGATTGTACTAAAAATATGGATATATTTTTTTATAAAATTTTAATATATACTGTCATAAAATCTAACAGAGATGTTTTATTCTCATTATGAGGCTGTATTAAAAATACATGTTTATATTTTTTATAAAGTTCAACAAGTATTATCATAAGATTTAACAATAATATCTTGCCCAATCTTTTTATGCAACTGCATTAAGGTGCAATATTTTTTTTTTATAAAAAAGTTTATTCAGTATTGCCATAAAGTCTGGCAGTGGTGAACACCTTGGGGAATTGCTTCTCTTATATATATATATATATATATATATATATATATATATATATATGTGTGTGTGTGTGTGTGTGTGTGTTTGTAGTTAAAGTGCTTATCTAAAAATGCTTCATGGCACTCTAATGTAACACATCCATAATATATTTATTACAGTTGTGGACAAAACTAATGTAAACGTAATATTTTATTTAAACAAAAAAATACTCTTATGATTAATTTTTTTATACAAAAATGCAGATACCTTTGTTCATGCTCTGAAAAAGAAAGAATTTAAGTTAATAGAAACCTTTACAATTTATGAGTTATTAATTTCGCAAAGGTACTATTCATTAACATGAATTAAAACATTAAGAAGTGACGTACAAAACAGTCTCAAACCGAGTCTGAGGTTATGCTATAAAAGTTTGTTACATATCCAAAGCGAGACGTTGCAGTACAGTGTTTACTTGGACAATCAGTAAATATTTTATATCTGTACAGACTGCCTTATATTTTTATTGTGTTAGATTTAGTCGTCTTGAGATCTTTATATTCACCTTTAAGAAATCAGTTATATCTCAATCATACTACAGGGTATAGTGCAGCGCTCGATATATTTGACCCTCACCGTTTCTGCTGACCTAATAAGTCCGCCAACCGTTTTATCTAATTTGGTTTTCTTATTCCTATTGGCCATTTTCTAATTCTTATAAACCTGGGCAACAATTTCAAGAACGGGAAACATGAACTCCCTTTGCTCTCGTTATAGTTTGTTTAGGGTGACGCCTATTACTAAACATAGGTAGTAAAAAAATATAAAGAAGAAATATTCATCATCGAATCGGGTCAATCCGCATGGCAGACTGAATTTCATTCGTTGTATTGTTGGATTTACACACACGCCACACTAAAATGTAGGTTTTTTTGAATAAATCACGTTCGACTGAAATCCTTCTGCTGCATCTATTCGCTTCCGTCAAATTTATTTTTAAATGTTTTCATTAGGCCTTAATTAAATAAAACTAATTTGAAAAATATATAAGAACCAGGAATGACAAGACATCTGACAGATATCAAAAGATATTATAAGAAATTCGAAAATGTAGTAGCGGCAATAGTGCCAATGGCTGCTAATCTCTAGCATATATTTTCCACTACTAATTACGCGAGGTAGTTAGGGATTGCATTTGGGAATAAAAAATTCTGTTTGATACATCACACCACTGATCTGTGAAATGAACTATAATTAACACGCAACTAAACTTAGAAGCACAATGCTAGATAGCGAGGTCTAACAAACGTGGTTATACCTAAAAATTATAAAGATCTGTTGGACCTCAATATATATATATATATATATATATATATATATATATCTATTGGTTTTGTGTCCAGTTTATATGAATATATTTTGCTGAATTTTTTTTTTCGGTACATTGGACAGTGATTAACTACGCTTCAATTCACAGTTAACATGTTTCGATTTATTTTAAAATCTCATCAGAACCCTACAATTACAGATATAAATTAATTACTAATACTATTTTTTTAATAAGACTTACATGAATATATCTAGCTTATAAACTAACAATGTTAAACAGATTGATTTAAGAATGACAACTAAATTGACATCTAAAATTTGATTAGGTAGGTCTAGTTCTTTGACATTGGTAGCGTCTATCTATACAAACACATATGCATTATCACAAACACTTAAACATACATTAATTCAGTAATTGTTTAAAATATTATTGTAAATTAAGCTCAGCCCTTGAATGTCTATTTTGTTGTTAATGGTGTTGGGTGTTGTTTTTATTTTAATCATTTCTAATATGAGTCTTTTACTATGGTTTGTTTCTGTTGCTAAAATTTTGATATTATTCAGGTTAAAATTAAAATTGTGGTTGTATTTATAATGATGTGAAGTTAAAGCTGTCGAATCTTTTTTTGAAATAGTTCTACAATCTGATTTATGATTTGTTATTCTGGTTTGTAGCTAATTTTTTGTCTGACCAATGTAAATGGAAACACAATCTTTACATTCAATTTGGTATACTATGTTTGATCTGTATTGTTTAGGAATAATATCTTTAGTTTTTGAAAATAATTGTTGAGTAGTTTTGTATTGTATGTTATAATTTTGATGTTTTCGTTTTGTAATATTCGTTTAAGTGAATGTGTAATTGCTAAATTTGGAAGTTTATAATATTTTATATTAGAGTTAATATTATTGTTAATAGTAGTAATACAATTAAAAATTTTGGTTACTAAATTTGAGGGTAATTGTTTTCAGTTAAAAATTTTTTAGTTATGAAGTCTAATTGATGAAATTTAATATTGTAAATTTATAATTCTGTATTTTAAAGATTTTATTACTACAATTAAAATGTATAGGTTTGAATAAAATGTAAAATTCTTTAGATGATAATGATTTGTACATTGTGAAAATAATACCTTTTCATCATGGAAACTAAATACATCTAAAATTATTTACATTTATTCAAACCACTTTAAACAAACAATTAAAATTCAGTAATAATAATCTTTAAAATACAGAATTATAAATTTACAATTTAGCAATTTACACATCAATTAAAGATACTTCATAAACGAAAAAAAAATTTAACTAAAACAATACTCCTCAATATTTAAAACCAAAATTTTAATTGTAAACATACTATTAACAATAATATTAACTCTAATATAAAATATTATAAACTTCCATAATTTAGCAATTAAATTCACTTAAACGAATAATTACAAAACGAAAACATTCAAAGATTATTAACATACAATTACAAAACTACTCAACAATTTATTTTCAAAACTAAAGATATTATTCCTAAACAATACAGATCAAACATAGTAATACCAAATTGAATGAAGATTGATGTTTCACATTTACATTGGTCAGACAAAAAATTGGCTACAAACCAGAATTAACAAATTAATAAATCAGTATTGTGAGAACTATTTCAAAAAGATTCGACAGCTTTAACTTCACATCATTATAAATACAACCACAATTTTAATTTTAACCTGAATAATATCAAAATTTTAGCAACAGAAACAAACCATAGTAAAAGACTCATATTAGAAATGATTCGAATAAAAACAACACCCAACACCATTAACAACAAAATAGACATTCAAGGGCTGAGCTTAATTTACAATAATATTTTAAACAATTACTGAATTAATATATGTTTAAGTGTTTGTGATAATGCATATGTGTGTATAGATAGACGCTACCAATGTCAAAGAACTAGACCTACCTAATCAAATTTTAGATGTCAATTTAGTTGTCATTCTTAAATCAATCTGTTTAACATGTTAGTTTATAAGTAGATATATTCATGTAAGTCTTATTAAAAAATAGTATTAGTAATTAATTTATATCTGTAATTGCAGGGTTCTGATGAGATTTTAAAATAAATCGAAACATGTTAACTGTAAATTGAAGCGTAGTTAATCACTGTCCAATGTACCAAAAAATTAGCAAATATATATATATATATATATATATATATATATATATATAGTTGTTAAGATGAAATGAAAACCCAACTTTGTATTTAAAGTTGAATTACCATTTCAAATCGAACTAGTAATTGAAAACCACTAAAGAACGGCTACAGCAGGATTTGAACCTGCAACCTCTGATTCACGGATCAGTGCTCTAACCAATTGAGCTATCTAGCCTAATTGTTTAGATGATGTTATACTTAATACTACTGAAGCTTGGCCCTTGTTAACAATTTTCAATTACGTCTTGCATTTAAGGAAATTGAATCTAGTTATATACATAATTCATGTACTAATAACTTGATCCTCCCATTTTTGCAACGTTCGGAATAATACAAACATGTAATTATATTATTATTAATAGAGAATAATCCACATTTGGAATGCAAATGAATGCTTAATATATATTAATAGTTATTAAGGGCCAAGCTTCAGTAGTATTAAGTATAACATCATCTAAACAATTAGGCTAGATAGCTCAATTGGTTAGAGCACTGTACGGTGAATCAGAGGTTGCAGGTTCAAATCCTGCTGTAGCCGTTCTTTTAGTGGTTTTCAATTACTAGTTCGATTTGAAATGGTAATTCAACTTTAAATACAAAGTTGGGTTTTCATTTCATCTTAATAACTATTAATATATATTAAGCATTCATTTGCATTCCAAATGTGGATTATTCTCTATTAATAATTATATATATATATATATATATATATATGTATATAAAAAAACAAAGACAAGTTATTTGCAGTCCGCAATAAGAAAATTGCATATAAAGTAAGATGTATCTGTAAACAAACTCTTATGAAAATAATAAGAGCCATTGACAAATACAAATCGGGCTGGTAGTTATATAGCCATTAACAAAACATTAGCTTTATTACTTCATAGGGGAGGAAACATCCACTGACCAATGATTTCGGCTTGTTAGCCTCATCAGAGTGGAATAGTTCCCAAGAACCCTATGAAGTAATCGAATTATTATAATGATATAATTTCGAAACAATCACTGTACTATGGCAAAAGTAAATAAAACCGCCATCAGGTGATAAAACACCAACACTACTAAAGTGTGGAAGTACAGAATTGAACCGAAACTACATAATAAATTTTATAGATGACTATAAAAGTATGTCTGGCCTTTGAGATTTGCGGAATGTTACAGCAAAATTTATTTGCAAACGTAACAAACCTTCTCGTGGCGACACCCGGGTTCATGCCCCAAAAGCAATTCAAATAAACAAAGACAAGTTATTTGCAGTCCGCAATAAGAAAATTGTATATAAAGTAAGATGTATCTGTAAACAAACTCTTATGAAAATAATAAGAGCCATTGACAAATACAAATACAAATACTCTGATGAGGCTAACAAGCCGGAACCATTGGTCAGTGGATGTTTCCTCCTCTGTGAAGTAATAAAGCTAATGTTTTGTTAATGGCTATATAACTACCAGCCTGATTTGTATTTGTCAATAGCTCTTATTATTTTCATGAGTTTGTTTACAGATACATCTTACTTTATATATATATATGTATATATATATATATATATATATATATATATATATATTGCTATGATAATAGGGGTATATAGGGTCACAAGAGTTGTACACTACATGTAAACGACACCAAAGTCTAGAAAATTAAACATTTTTATCATAAAGAGTACGCAATTTATCAATTATATAAAAAGCAAATATCAAACACACTGTATAAAATTTACAACCAACTTTAATCAAAGAAAAAACTCATTCTTCAAGAATTCAATCACATTTGATAAGATAAATAACTTTGTACAATCCAATTCATTTTTAAGAATAGCAATGCATTCATAAATTTTAAATAAACATGCATCAGGAACATTGAAAGTCAAACAAACATCAAACGAATTTTTTTAAACTCGAGGCATTAATGCTCACAATAAACAGATCTTTCAAAACAAACATGTTTTATAAACGCAGGAAGTAAATAATCGCATTTAATTACGTTATTATAAAATTTGCCTATGTGATCTTCAATATAAAATCAACACATAAACCCAACACACTACGAAAACAAAAATAGGGATCCATAAGTTTGACTATGTGCAATTTCAAGTAATAAATTCCTATAAAAATGAGAGGACATGACTTGAGGAGGTACAAGGTACCATGGTCAACAAAATCCATAATACAAAATTTGATGTTTAAGTGATTTGCAAAAGCATTGCAACAAAATTTAGGATGGTAACTCCATAAAAATTCGAAGGCTTGCACGATAAGACAAGTGCAACGCCTCATTCAACAAGATAAACTCGGTAAACCAATTATAACAGGTGGGTTGGCGTGCCTTTAAATAGCGCACGAGCTGATAAAGGTCAGTCTTTTTACAACCAAAGCACGTTCTGTACTTCTCCGAAACAAGATATCACACGAAGTTAAACTATCAAATTAAATAAAAGTATTTAAGTGAAAGTTGGTGATTGCAAATTTCAAATACTAGTACAAGTGCAAATTATACAACAGAAATTCGTCGTTGACTTTTAAAACGTAAGTCCAAAATTCTAATTAAACATAATCGTTAATATTTTATTAACTTAGGGCACTAAGGATTGAACTAAGAATTAAATTCAGAATCGAATTAATAACAGAACTAAGAAATTCGTTAAGAATTCAACTAAGTAAACGATTAAGTGTTAAACTGGACGTTTAACCAAGTGATTCAATAAACAATAACCAAACAAAATCAACAAGAAAATCTAACTGAAAACAACCCAAGGGTACTGGTCAACAGCACGTAGCGGCAGTTCTAAGAGTTGGGGTGCATGCAGAAACGCGCATTCACAACCAGGAGTTCAACAGGGAAAAACAGCAGATCAGAGATAAAATTCAATAATAAAATAAGGCATTAATTTCTTTTTGAACATTTAAATTTTGCATGTAGAGATATTTAAGTAAAGGGAAAGCTCATTAAACGTTCAACGTATTTCCAGTAGTATACAGAGTTATTTTTGCTTGCTTTAAACAGATTTAAGGGAGTCATAATTTGAGGGTAAACTGGTTTATATTGTTACTTTGATTCAGGGGTTTTCTTAAACAGCAAATAATATTATAAAGGTTGTGGAGCTACAAATTGTACATATTTTGGTTATTATATAAATTTTGGTTAATTTTGTTTACCTCATTCATGTAGAGAACAAAGGGGGCAAAAACTTCCCTGTATTCTATCGTGGTGCACTCTGTTTGGGGTTCAACTGAGCTAGTCGCGGCATATAGAACGAATTGTATAAAATCTAAGATTCATCCTAGGTTATTTAGAGACAGAGCGGTGTCAAATTAATTGTATTGTACGTATCCTGCATTTTACACTAATTACATTTATTAAACTCCTACAATATTACAATGATAGTTTTAAAATGTTATTGGCAATTAATATTTATGTGGTATTTATAAACTTAGGCGGATTCGTGGCGTAGTTGGTGTGCGTATGACTACTACGCCCAAGGTCCCGGGTTCAAATCCCGACACAGTCCGCTTGAAAAATGTTAGGCGAGCAGTTTTCACAAATATACGCCCTCGCTCGGATGAGAGGTAAAATAGAGGTCCCATGTGTGAGTGTTGTCACGCATGTTAAAGATCCCTACCTTGCTTGGAATAGCAAGGGTTCAGCAAAATTCCAAATTTTTCAGGTAAAAAAACTCGCTTCCTGACCAATGTAGTACCTTCGGGTGATTGGAAAATCACGTAAAGTATTTATAAACTGGCAACTCCGTAGTGTAGTTGGTGTGCGTGTGTCTACTATGCCCAAGGTCCCGGGTTCAAATCCCGACATGGTCCACTTGAAAAGTATTACACCAGCATCTTTCAGAAAAATACGCTCTCATTCAGATGAGAGGTAAAATGGAGGTCCCGTGCGTGACCACACGCACGTTAAAGACCCTTACTTTGCTTGCAACAGTAAGGGCTCGGCAAAATTTGAAATTTTCCGGTAAAAAAACTCGCTTCCTGGCCAATGAAGTACCTTCGGGTGGAGCATTGGAAAAAAGTCAAATGTAAGGTATTTATAAAGTAGACGTTACAATCACTTGAAATTTTCAACTTACTACACGAATAGCTGCTGCACTATGTAGATACAATAATTAAATTTCTCAATCAATGTACTAACTACAATGTACTCTTGGGTTAAGTCAACACCCTAAATAGTTTATGAGAACTGTACAAATTTAGATCAAGGCGTGTAACATATTGGGCAATTGCTATTCCCTGCAAAAGTTCTGGATTGTTGACCACCGCATCAAACCAGGATATGATATTCTGAGTTGAGTGTAGATTGATTTACAGTCTCAAAAATAGTGCATGGATGTAATTAGAAATCAGAATCTTACAGGAATTGCTAATATAACTGACAAAGACATAAAATGATATAAAACTGCACATTTCTTACAAACCGTTAAGTTTGTTGACTTAAACAAGAGTACATTGTCCTTGGTAAATCGATCTGGGAATTTAATTTCTGTATTTACAGAGGGTGGTAGCTATCGCTGTAATAATTCTGTATTGTGGACCATTGGGCTCAACCTGCTCGTGCCATTTTGGGTGTAATATAGATTGACTCATATCGTCATAGATAAAACATGGATATGTGTAATTATTCACTATAGTAGTATTCTTACAATTTAGTTTTAAAATTACAACTACACTTAAATGTACGTTTTTATTTCACAACTCCAGTCCCTTTTAGCTTAGTATCGAAGATTTGTAGAAGAAAAAAGTAAAAGTTTTAACATTATTTAGATTGCATCTAGTTACTTCCAAGTTTGTGACATAAAGTTCCAGTACAACTTGTACTTGAATGTACCTATGTATGCACTTGTGCCGATAAATTGATACGAGATACTAATTGGAAGGTATATCGCAATATTGATATCAACGTCAATCTTTATCAAAATATATGGTACAGCTACTGACACCACTAACCTCAAAGAATATAATCAAATTGTGATGAGAATGATTATTCTCCAAATGTAGTAACATAACAAAAAGTCGGTAAGCTTACTTCATATGCACAAAATAGTGCTTTCTTTGAGTCTATGGCTTTCTTTTATTAAGACCTCGTGCCTGTTTGAAACAAGTTTTTTTAAATTGTCAAAAATAATCGTGTCTTAACTGTTGCAGTTTATTTGGCTTCCGGCCTTAATGTGTAGATGTGTGCACCAAGTTTTTATTTAATAGTAATTTTATTTTAAAAGTGATTAATTTCTTAAGGTGAACTCTATAATGGTAGGTTAACAATTTGATTTTAGTTGGTGTTATATGAGCTTAAAAATAACCCAATTGTTTGGTTAAAAATATATGAAGGTTTTGAGCTTAGAGACTTATTGTATTACAATATAGCAATTAATATCAATGTTATTCATTTAATTAAGATACATTAAGAAGAAATGTCTTAAAAGTGTTAAGCAAATAGTCTCATTCCAAAACAAACGCTTTGATTATTACACAAATACTTACTTTTGGATATTGCTGTAATCCTATCTTCTACACTAGTCGTCTTGGTTGAGTCATAGGATGGTAAATCTAATAAATTCTTCTGAATTTTGATAGAATCCTTAAGAGCCTGTCCCGTCAATTTCATTATTTTGTTGGCCCGTGTATGCATTTTGTATTTTGTTTGCAGTTGAATATTGTATAATCGTGAATTTAATACTCTGAAAATCAACAAATGAAAAGAAACTGCATAATAAACAAAATGTAAATAATTTCTTACCTTAATATTCCTTACAATAAAACTTCAAGAACACACATTTATTTTCATAACCACATGTATATTTTACAATAACCTAAAATCACAAATTAGCGTTCCATATAAACACAAAATAGTTTCCTTGTGGTGTGTCGGGTATTTGTAATCGATTAATGAGCAGATATTTTCCAATGACGCACAGGATAAAATAGCAAATGCCCTTGAGCGCGTTTCACATAAAATAATTATAACGTACATAAAATGCAACGGTCGCATAATTACGTCCAATATACTCTTGTTGGGTAGTTGCTATTGGTTAAATAATTCCCGCTTTTCTAGTAACATTTAAATGAAATCTGTCCCCTCACTGCATATATTATTCGTGTGTAATGATATAAATAAATTTGAGAACACTTTTATTAGATTCTTATAAGAAAATGTGGGCTTTCTACAAAAGTGCAGATAGTATCACTTTCAAACTTGCTATAAAATGTTAATTACATGCAAGAACTGAATTATGGTTTGTACTTTAACTGAAATGGCGTATTATTTTTGCTTTGTTACCTATTTTAATACATATTTTAAGTTTCCAGATATTATTTAATAATAGAATGTTAAATTTTTAAAGAATTCCGACTTTGCAGTTACCTATATAATTGTATCAATCTAAAAAGTTGTAGGCATGACATGTAATTATACGTTTATATGATAATCAGCTGTTTGAATGCTCAGGTCATTTACTCAGCCATTAAAAAATTAGATATTTGGTTGTAATCGCCATAGAGATACTTCATGCATATTTATTAACTACGAAAATTTATTTCAAGTCGGGATACATTATAACATAATTATTATTGACAGGTTCAGATTCCAAAGTCCATTTCATATTATAAACTACTTCAATCTGAAATAAGAGTAGACATGTGACTGCTTTTTAATCAATAGTATTTATCACATAAGAAAGTATGCTTGTTAGGAAACAAAATCCAGCAACCGTCCGTGTCTTAATATGTCATTCGATTCTATATATAACTCTAGTTCCAATCATTGACGTGTGTGTATGGCAGAGGGCGCTGAAAAATTAAGTTTTAATTGTACGTCACAGTCCGTTCAAAAAGATTACTGAATTCCAACCAACGAGTGGCGTTTTGCACACAACTGAAATTTATAGAAACGTAGCTTTTATTTTAATCACCACACACCGTAGGAGGAGTCTATGTGATTTAATTGCCAGAAATATAGAGACACAATTTAAAATAGCAATGAACAACGGTAATAGAACAGATTTAGCTGTGGCGTTCAAGTGTATAGCGCCACAGATACAACGAACGCCACAGTGCAGCATTATTCACGCACAAAATGCTACAGTTAATTACATGCGTACACACGCACTCACGCGCGCACGCGCTTACACACACACACTCACACACACACATACACACACACACACATACACACACACACACACACACACATACACACACATACACACACATATATATATATATATATATATATATATATAAATGTGTACGAGTAAGGATAAACATGGGTAAATGTGACAAGCGTTTATTTATTTAATGACCCTGTACGGAAAAATCAATAATTTATTCGAAAAGCTTCAATTTAGGACAAAATCAGGTTATAATGTAAGTTTAATTTGTATACGTAAGTTAAACGACGTACATTTATTTAAAAATTATAAATTAAAGCATTCATAGAAAAGCTACAAAGTACGAGAGTACACACAAGTTAAACCGGTCAGGGTTTTCAAGGAATAAAAGCTTGGGTAAATAAATAATTCCTATTAAGACTAGAAACGTTGAAACGGCAAATTGGAGTATTATGCTGACGGACAGGTTCAAGGTTTCTAACAACAGATGAGTATTTTAAAAACAGATCGATAGGATTAGGCAACAGGGAATCTTTAGAACGTAACAAAGTGAGATGAAAATAACAGATGGGTACATGATAAACATCTTTCAAGCGCGTGGTAAACAAGTATATTTGTAGAGGCTAATAACATGGCGCAGATGCAACAGGTTTGTGTTACACGATATCGATTTTTCCAATAGGAAGAAAGCTTTAACCGTAGACAACATGGTAATAGTGAGACAATAAGAAAAACAAAGGCAGGAAAAGTTGTTATAAAAGCAAGACTGCAACAACGATATAGACGCGCACATACGGGACGTGCATTGGATTTGTTTTGGGGAATAAAAAGGACAAAATTCACGATAAATTTAAACGCTTAGAAAACGTACGTAGTTTTTTCGTAGTAAAAGCGATGTGGAGTGGACGATTTCTCGGTTTTTGAAAGTTCGTTATATGTTTGTACGGAAAATTTTTAGAATTGAATAGCAGTTTGAAGGTTTTCAAAGAATGGGTAATGAAAATACGTGCAAACTAAGTGGGGCTTAGAATATATAAGGAAGGCTGAAGTTAGATTCGCTCTCTGATTTTTTGCTTTTATATTTCGCTTTTATCATCTGACTTCTCGATGATAATTTGAAGAACATCATAGCTTTTAATACCGCGTACAGTGCAGTCCGCCGAAAATTATTACAAGTGTTTATAACGCACAAGTGGGTACAAAGTAATTAACGGACAAAAATAAAAATAAATTATAATAATTAAAAGCTGGATGGTACATAAATAGAAGCATTTATATTTTGAGCGCGAGTGCTGGTAGCACATTAACTAGACAAATAGGTCTGATTTGGTTATTGTACGTGCAGTCTGACGGAAGGCGACTTCAGATTGGTAATGACTTGGATGAACGAGTAAGATGGAGCAATGCAGGTCCAAGCAGCCTGGTGAAAAGTCATCTGTGGAGGTGGTAATCGGAAAGAACAATCCAGGTAACGATCTTTGTTATTGAACCTTTGTGCTGGTGCGTTATTTTGATTTATAAGTGATTTGGTTATTATTTTTGTAATACAAATTTTTATAAACATAAAATTTAATTTTATGGACACATGTAAAGGACAATTTTCTATTATTAATCTGAGGGTGTGAATACGTGATTAATATGTTATCAATGTAAGAAGTAAACGGGTCTTTGGTATAATTTGGAAATGCAAAATTTATGCACAGGAAATAACAAGCTTTATACTGAGCTCAACATAGACCGGGGAAGTAAAGTAAGGGTAGAGGATAGGCTCATCTACTTTTAATAAAACATGAAATGTTGAGGTACATAAAAATTTATGGAAATTTTAGATTGATGTTTGCCATTTGAATAGAAGTACGAAATGTAGTAACGTGAATATTTACTGTAAATTGAAATTAAGAGAATTGATTTTGTATGTCAGCAGAATAAAGGAGTTGTTTGTTTTTGTCGAAATATTTTTTTACTTTTTTTTATTATTAACTACAAAGCTTGTTGGAAGAATGAGTAGCAAAGGTGAGTATCTAGGAGGCCGCAGTGAGCAGAGCTAGCCGAAATTTCGAAATTTGGAGAGCATTTTCAGAAGGTACCCAACGAAAGAGATGATTCACAGCAATTTATAACGCCCAAAGAGAGAGGAACGAGTTGATAAGCCGATCCTAACGTAACCACTGCATTTTACGACAGCCCGACGAGAAAGGTGACTCACAGCTATATATATATATATATATATATATATATATATATATAAAACTTTTATAGTAACGAACTTACTATAATCATATGAAGTGTTTATATTGCGGGTTTTGAGTCTGCTGGTAAGTAGGTATATAAACTCTTTCTTTAACTGCCTAAATTTTCGGATTTATTTTTGAATCCTTGATCACAGGCTTTCTAAAATTATATAAAAATGAATAGGCTAAAAACTATACAATGAATCTGTATAAACTTACAAAATTGAGATTAATAAAAAGATTGCATTTAAATTCAAATGTATTTGTAAATGTAGTTTGCATTTGACTAAGGTGTAAAATTAAAAATTTTTATATTCTATTAAGGTATTTGAAATCTGTCTTTTTTGAAGTTTTTTAAAAGAGTATGACACAATTTGTTTATTTATCTGCATGAGCAAGTGTATGTATGCATGAAAGCGTATATGTGAGCACGAATTGGCATGAATATAGGGGTAGTGTTTAAATTCTATTTGTATGTATACCCATAAAACGCATAATTATACACACAACATTTTAAGTGTATATACACATATATACATATATAAATACACATAAACATATACAAATACCTACATACAATCGCACATAAATATACAAAAAAATACATATACACATTCACACATAAATATACATCTATATATCCATATATACATATATATATATATATATATATATATATATATATATATATATATATACAGGGTGAGTTTTTAGTGTGGCAACGGTCGATAACTCCGTTATTATAAAAGCTACGTAAACCAAATTTGGAGGCATATTAGGCATGCCTAAAGTGCACATTTTAAAAATATTTGGAAGCATACAGGGTGTTTCATAATTCCAGGGCATATTAAACTTATATTTTTTTAAATGGAACATCTTATATATTATTACATTTTTGAAAAGCCCATAAAAAGAGCTTTAATTTGATATCAAATTGTATCTGTCTATTCCTTTTAGTTTTTGAGATATTCAACTGTTTTTAGAAATAATGACCCTGATTGGATACATTGCCACTGCACTAATACACAACTTACGTTAATTTTCAAGATGCAGAAAATTTTACTATATACCATAGTATATTTGTAAATATCACTTTTTTGAAATTTCTTTACAGTATACAGGGTGTGTCAGGTTTTGCAAAATGCAATTTTTAAAAAAATTTTTAAATGGCACCTTACCAATTTTATTGCTACAATGGATATTCCATTAAGTGTCTTTTCATTTCTGTTAAGCATTCCCTATACCTAAATCCATTACTTTCTGAGATATTTTTGATTTTCTTCAAATTTTAAGAATGTTTTTAATTTACATAACTAAAAATAACTTACTATTGGAGAATATTATAAAACAATTAATACATTTTGATTAACAATTAACTACGCTTATCTAATAACAATTTTCACTAAAGATATAACAACCTACAATAATACGCTATCAACAGAATTCTGCCAGATCAACAATATGAATTTTATAGAAAATGTTCAAGCAGGAAATCAGGCAGGCTTTGAAAAAAATAACAATTACAATTAAAATGTCATTTAGGTTTATTAATTTGTAGTGTGTTGTCATTTAACAGAATATCTCTCTTGTTATATTCTTGATGCAAGTAGGAAATTTCTTAAACTTGCTCCCAATACCCAAATCATATTTATTTGTTCTTCCACTGTAAAATTCATTTTGTAAACTCCTTCAAAGATTACATTTAAAACAGAACTGATAATGTGTTAAATGACAACACACTACAATTAATAAACTTAAATGACATTTTGATTGTAATTGTTATTTTTTTTAAAGCCTGCCTGATTTTCTATAAAATGCATATTGTTGATTCGGCAGAATTCTGTTGATAGCGTATTATTGTAGGTTGTTATATCTTTAGTGAAAGTTGTTATTGGATAAGTGTAGTTAATTGTTAATCAAAATGTATTGATTGTTTTATAATATTCTCCAATAGTAAGTTATTTTTAGTTATGTAAATTAAAAACATTCTTAAAATTTGAAGAAAATCAAAAATATGTCAGAAAGTAATGGATTTAGGTATAGGGAATGCTTAACAAAAATGAAAGGACACTTAATGGACTATCCATTGTAGCAATAAAATTGGTAAGGTGCCATTTAAAAATTTTGTTAAAAATTGCATTTTGCGAAACCTGACACACCCTGTATACTGTGAAGAAATTTCAAAAAGTGATAATTACAAATATACTATGATATATAGTAAAATTTTCTGCATTTTGAAAATTAACATAAGTTGTGGATTAGTGCAGTGGCAATGTATCTAATCAGGGCCATTTTTTCTAAAAACAGTTGAATATCTCAAAAACTAAAGGGAATAGACAGATATAATTTAATATCAAATTAAAGCTCTTTTTATGGGCTTTTCAAAAATGTAATAATATATAGGGTGTTCCATTTAAAAAAATATAAGTCTAATGTGCCCTGGAATTATGAAACACCCCGTATGCTTCAAAATATTTTTAAAATGTGCACTTTAGGCATGCCTAATATGCCTCCAAATTTGGTTTACGTAGCTTTTATAGTAACGGAGTTATCGACCGTTGCCACACTAAAAACTCACCCTGTATATATATACATACTTACACATACACACATATATACACATACATACACAGAGACATTTATACATACATACATATATACATATACATATACATGTAAATAAATATACACTAAGAAATATAGACATATAGACACACATACATACAATATAACACGTATATATATATATATATATATATATATATATATATATATATATATATATATATATAATACATACACACACATACATACATACACATACATACACATACATACACCTATATACATACACATATACACATATATAATGTATATACATACACACATACGCACAATATAAAAACAATTTATCTAATACATAATTTAAGTTTTAAAGTTAAGTAGGTAAGTATAAATTGAACTCAAGCCACTAATGTCTGTTTTTTTGTTCATAATGTTGTTATTTTTGTATATGTAGTACATCTCTAAAAATAACCTTTTTTGTTTATTTGTTTCCATTTCAAACTTTAAAGCAACGAATCACTCAACATAAAAGTGACATCAAAATTAAACCAAATTCTTGTGCTTTATCAAATCATTCATTTACTTTAAATCACAAAATAGATCTTCAGAATCCAAAAATTTTAGAAATGGAAACAAATAAACAAAAAAGGTTATTTTTAAAGATGTACTACATATACAAAAATAACAACACTATGAACAAAAAAACAGACATTAGTGGCTTGAGTTCAATTTATACTTACCTACTTAACTGTAAAACTTAAATTATATATTAGATAAATTGTTTTTATATTGTACGTATGTGTGTATGTATATACATTATTTATGTGTATGTGGGTATGTATATATGTGTATGTATGTGTATGTGTATGTATTTATATATTATATATATATATATATATATATATGTGTTATATTGTATGTATGTGTGTCTATATTTCTTAGTGTATATTTATTTACATGTATATGTATGTGTATATATGTATGTATGTATGAATGTGTCTGTGTATGTATGTGTAAGTATATATATATATATATATATATATATATATATATATGCTTCTTTATTTTCCAGGTATTATTCCGCATAGTTGGCTGGTTTTCAAGTGAACCTTGTCAATTTGGCGGCGTTTTGGCAAAATCACATCTGCCATCTTCAGGCTCTGTAGGCTGAGCAGCAAATGAAGAGTTGTTTCTTTGTACTGCTATATATACTAAATAGAATGCTTACTCTCTTGTATTTGATTAATTTTCGATGCGGCTCCGTGTAATTGGTCCTGGTGCGTGTTGTTTAATTGTTCTGCACGGCTGACTTAACAAAATGCTCCTTTCTGATTGTTTAGCCATGCGTAGACAATCAGAAAGCAGCCTTTTAAATCAGCCGTGCAGAACAACCAAACAACACGCATCTGGACCAATGACACGGAACCGCACCAGAAATCAAGCAAGTGCAACGTAACATGTATATATAGCAGGATAAAAGAACACTCTTCGTTCACTGCGCCATTTACAGAGCCCGAAGATGGCAGATGTGATTGCCGAAACGTCGCCAAATTTACAGCGGCGGCTCAGTGCAGAACCAGCCAGCTATGCGGGGTAATACCTTAAAAATTGACAATGCAGACAACATCCGCAGAAACCTCAAGATTAACAATGTATATATATATTCTATAAATATGTTACACCGCGACAAACACGTGTAGTTTTAAATATTACAAAAACTAAATAACCAGATAACAATAAAATATTCTGATTTGTAATTGTTCATGGTTTTATTACGACAAGCTTTTTTTGTGTTGTTTAGATAAGGGCTACGTTCAAAGGATACTAGTACCATCGGTAGAGAACACAATTAAAGTAAAAATATCTCGAAGTGTTATATTTTTTGTTGTCAGTAAAAGATAATAAAACAATTAAATAGTTTGATGGAATATGTAATTTTAGCTTGTGGTCCTGAGTTCCCAAGAACGTAAAATAAAAATAAAAGTTATACAAACCATATTTATCCTATTTGTTGATTCTATTTATGCCGTTTTTTATTTTATTTAACTGGTGTATTTTACTTTAGTTATGTATTTGATTTGATTCAAATTATTGATTGTATAATCCGTCTCTACAATTAAATATAGAAAACTATCCGAATTAAAATGCAGCAAGTTTTTAATTGATTTTCGGTTTGAAACGGTCTCCAGAGTCTTTTTGAATTTCGCTAAATGGCGTCTAAATTTTATGATTTTGATAATGGTAATCTATAGTATTTAAACACTTTGGCTACTTGATATTTAAATGTAGCACGCTGCATTTTGTTTGCCATCATTGATGCTATAAATTATACATGAACTATTTTTAAGATCGTTCACCTACTGTTTTTGATTGGCACAACGATTGTTAAAAGTTCAGTCATACCACCAATCAGATTTCAGACATCTAAAGAAACGTGTGTGTTTGAACCTCTTTCTATTATACGAAAATATGTGCATTAGTTCTAGAAACTGAAATACTTAGCACGAGGGGGCTTGTGTTTGTATTACAGCCATAGAAGATATGTTCTTTGATTAAAGCTATGAACTGTCAATTTATTAACGGTTTTTAGTAGTAATGATTAATCTTCCGTTTTTAAAGATGGAATTGGATTCGCCGAATGTAATAATCACAGGTAAAATAATTTATACGCTATAAACAATTAGGCATGTAAACTTTTTAGACAACGAAGATGGCACTTCTATCGATTTTCAAGAATTTTCTACAGTACTGGTGGATAACAATAGCCTTGACGTGGATATTCCGTTACAGGATTTTAACGAAAATAGAACAAAAACGACATACTAGCATGAGAAAACGTTCCGCAGTTGATACAAGCGAATATGAGAATATTAAACCGGAACTTAACGGTGTTACTATTAAAAATGCCCAATTGCAAAATGAATTAAAGAAAGTGACTTCAATAGAATGGTTGCTTCAACATAAACTTGAGAAATTCATGCTAGAACTTTTAAATTTCAAATCGAAATTTGGTTTCGAAAGATCCTAAAATGATGAAGTTATGCAAAAATAAATCCTTTAAAGTTTCTAATAAAGGAGGACCCCAGGTCTTAGATCATAAGACTGAATATGATCTAATAGCTGCTAGCGCCAAACTACCCAATTCATCATTTGGAGATTTTGGCATACAGATAATTAACATATCAACATATACGCTGTCAACTTGTATTCCACTTCATTCCAGCCTAATACGTGATATCAAATTTCATCCACAAGGTTTGCGAATCGCTAGTGTTTCTTCCGATAAGCATATTAAAGTCGCTGACGTTTTAAGTAACAAAGTTATTACGAACATAAAATGTAAGGTACCTTTGTGGTCATGTTGTTGGAGTCGTGATAACTTGCATATGTTAAACGTTGTGGATGAAACAGGGGCAGTATATACATTTGACACACAATACATGACAAATCCTTTAAATTTCTTTAAAACAGCATCAGATATATCACCTGTTGTTTCACTACTATCTTTGCAACCTGAAAATTCTACTTCTGAAAGACTTATTATCTGCCAATTGTATTCTGTATGGGTATTTGAAAATGTTCACGCAAGTAATTTCTCAATTTCCAAACAAGTTCCGTTTGTATCAATGTCATATGATAATAGTACAAATCAGGTTTTGTTAGCAGCTCCCCTTATTGTTAATCATCAATACGCACAACAACCAGAATGGAGATTTGAAAAACGTTACTGCAATACTTTATCATGTAGCATTATACACGGCACTGTAGGTGATCCAATACAGAAGTATTCATCACGTGCATGTTTTGTCAAGCACGAATCTCGGCTATACATTGCTGCTCAAGAACATTAGAACAGCATGTGTTTATGGAATATGGACAGTGGCACAAAAGTATATTCCATACCTGCTTCTGATAATATTTTAGATATATGTAATTTTAAGCATGGTAATAATAATTTCATTGTAACACTGTCAAAAACAAATATGGATTTTTTTTAAATTTATGTAAATCATTAGTTTTGTGTTTGAGATTTGTACGATATTTAATTTTTAACATTTATAACTCCTTTTAGTATTATTTTTACATTTATATTTAAGAAAGTAACATGCATTAAGCATAGTTTGTGTTTTATAAAACTTTAAAATTAGATTTGATATGATGAAGGTCCAAAACCAATACCAGTGTTATCCTTATATGAAACAAACAATCGAAATATCTTTGGCATGAGACAGGTTAATCTGTTAGTTATACTGGTAGATAGTCGTTGGATTCATTAAAAATTTATAGTTGTAACGATTTAAAATGTAGTTATTTGCAATTAATAATATAAAATATTGGACCTGTGAATTTTGTATCTGTAAGTACAAATAATTTGCATGCAAGGAGGCTTGTGAGTCTGATTTATATTTAGAAAGATTTATATCTTCCACTTTTGCAGATAATTTGAAAGGAATTGACTTGTAGGTCGATGTGTGCATGTAATTCTAACGTGTTTAATTAATGTTATGTTAATTTTTTCCTAAAAGTGTTTGATGTATGTTTTTTGGAATAAATAAATGACATGCAAAGTGTTACATTATTGTCGTAATATATGTCATAAATGTTTTCAATACTCAAGTCTGTGGTAAGTAGATAATTAGAAAATTTTCCTATCTAAGGTAAGTATATGTTCATATTCGATAAAATTGTTTTAATTAATCTAAACTTGACTAATTATTTAACACAGCATTTCCTATCTTGTGCTCTTTCTCACAGTTTGCCTGCTTATTGAGCCAGAGTTGCAAGAGCAGAATTAATCTATTCACTCTGGGTAAGTTTTGATCGAAACATATATATCTGCCGATTTTGGCTTTTGCTTCACTTATAGTTTTTATTGTAAATATATATAAATAATTCTTACAAATTGATGTTTCTTTGAAGAATCTGATTCTAAAACATATTTTATAAACAAAAAAATATTGTAAATCGAAAGAAGTTTGGCTTTAAAATAGTTATGCGATTTTGTGCTCAAAACTTTTGCTAGTAATTGATATGTGTCTTGAAAGAATTATTGCAGTAGGTATGACACAAACACATGCCATACGTACTTTACACTTGTCATTTAATCATACATGTACCTAAACACGTCAAAATACATCAAACTGTACTCAAATATGCCCAAATTACCAAATAAAAGGAATTACATTAATTTATGTTTTGTTCTGTGGATAATCTGTTTCTCAATATTTTAGTAATTCAAAAGTATAATTAAAGTTTAAATTGTTACCGACTTCTGAATAAAAGAATATGCAAATTGTTTGTGCTCCTAAAAAAGACATTGTTTATTGAATTATACCATACTGTACCTATGCCTTTATTCTTCGTTTGTGCAAAAGAGAAAGTTTAGCTTTATAAAATTCCTTAAAATTGATCTTTCAACACCGTTTGTTCTTCTAATTGTTGTGTTTCATCAGGTTGTTCTTTTCCATCTATTTGTGTTTTCCAAAGTTTGTGGTGTGGTAATTTACTATTAACAGGCACTACTTCATGTTTTGAACAGACCAAATCTACATTGCTAACTTTCACTACAATGTGGTATGTACCATGATACTTTTACAATTCTTAGAAATCTTTTCATTACAAAAATTTTAACCTGCCATCAAGTTAGAATCTTAGTCATTTATGCTTGTAGCGAATTTTAAATATATTCCGAACATACTTAAAATTTTGAATGGCTAGACTATGCATTTGTAATGTCCTTTCGCATATTTTACAAACATCTTCCACTTTAATATCCCGCTTTAGTGAAGTGTCACTGGGTAAAATTAATTCACTGATATGTACTAAAAGATAAGGCGAGAATTTTGTTGTGGTTTAAATTGTCTAGTATAGTCAAACACATGTAGCACATATTGACATCAGTTTCTCCCATTGGAATTGGTCATAGATAAGATAGTAGTGTATTTTTACAGGTTTTGGGCCCACATTTCCTCCAGCATTCACATTTCTTCACACATCTGGACCAAATAGTTTTCTTCGAGATAAATCTATAATGTTTGGTGACAATTAATATTAGATTTTTCACAGCTACCCGAATCTCTCTGAATTTTTTAGATAGCATCATCCCCCAGAGAGCTACCCTCATTTTAAAATTTTTTACCGGCAGCGATTTTTTAGCCGTCCGCATAAATTTTTTAGTCATGCAATACATCAAATTAGTCTAAACTTTTACGCAGAATCCGAATCCGTGAATAAATTTTAAATAGCACCGCTCCTTACAAAGTTACACATATGTCCTCTGCGAGATAAATCTTTCTCCACATTTCGACCTACGAGATAAATCTATATTGCTTGGTATCAATTAATATTAGAATTTTCTCAGCTACCCGAATCTCTAGGAATTTTTTAAATAGCATCATCCCCCCCAGAGAGCTATCCCAATTTTGAGATTTTTACCGCTAACATTCTGAACCAAATAGTTTTCTTCGACTAGCCGTTGCATCTTTCGAGATAAGCCTATCTTGTTTGGTATCAATTAATATTAGAATTTTCTCAGCTGCCCGAATTTCTAGGAATTTTTTAGTTAGCATCATTCCCCAGGGAGCTACCCCAATTTTAAGATTTTTACCAGCAGCGATTTCTGACCGTTCTTATAAATTTTCTTAACCATGCGATACATCAAATTAGTCTAGAATTTTATGCAGAATCCGAATCTGCAAACAGATTTAAAATTAGACCACCCCTACAAAATTACATTTTAAAGACCCCCAAACTTCTAAATTTTTGCATTCATATCTAACCTAGATAAAAGTTTTCTTTGACTACCCATGTTAATCTTATCTATAAGTTCCTAGGCAATCTAAAACCGTGGGAATTTTAGAAATGAGTCCTTTATAAGCCATAAGTGTTTAATATTTAAAACCATTTTCAAACAGTAATGTACTGTTTTTAGAATATTCAAAACCACGACTTTTAAAATTTTAAACACGTCATAACATAATTATGTAGTTAACGCAGCATTATTTAGGTACTTGGAAAATACAATTTGTTTCCGAACTAAGTTCTTAACGATTATGGATTACCCAAATTACATGTGAGAGCGCTGTACAATTTCTTTTTAAAAGTGTATAAATAGGTAAGTAAGGCCGGTCTGACTTCAAAACGGTGCACGCGTATGTTTTTCTATTGAACGTTTCAATGTAACATACGCGTGCACCGTTCTGAAGCCAGACCGGCCTTATATACTTTCAATGTCACATACATGGGGACACGTTTTGAAGTCAGACCGGCTTTATATTACTTTCAATGGAACATACGTGTGTGACTTCAAAACACACGTATGCTACGTTGAAAAAATGTAAGTGCGTGCAGAGAAAATGTGGAGCTGTTTTGAATTCGGTTTTCTAGTGAGAAGTTATAAAGTAGGTCAGATGCAAAATATCGCATCTAAGTCAATTGCATTTAATTAAAGTGGATTCTGTGATATGTTTTTACTTTTGTTTAGAGGCTGCAAATACACATGGGCCGGTTTGACTTCAAAACGTGTCCACGCGTATACTACGTCGAAAAAATGTAGGTGCGTGCAGAAAAAATGTGGAGCTGTTTTGAATTCAGTTCTCTAGCGAGACGTTATAAAGTAGGTCAGATGCAAAATATCGCATCTAAATCAATTGTATTTAATTAAAGTCGATTCTTATTTATGGTTTTACTTTTGTTTAGAGGCTGCAAATACACATAGGCCGGTTTGACTTCAAAACGTGTCCACACACACACGTATGCTACATTGAAAAAAATGTAGACGCATGCAAAAAATGTGGAGCTGTTTTGAATTCGGTTCTCTAGCGAGAAGTTATAAAGTAGGTCAGCTTCATAATATCACATCCAAGTCAATTGTATAAAGAATGCTGTATTTAATTAAAGTGGATTCTGATTTGTTTTACATTTGTTTAGAGTCTGCAAATACACATAGGCCGATTTGACTTCAAAACGTGTCCGCACGTATGCTACGTTGAAAAATTGCCAAAAGCAGACAGACTGATTGCATTAATTTCTTATTCTCGCTTTTAAAAAATAACAAGTCGTAGTTATTAAAACGCGAACACAGTTATCTGCAAGAAATATATGCTGATTTGTCAAAGACAGACAGACTGATTGCATAAATTTTTCATTCTCGCTTAGCGAGAAGTAGGTCAGATTCAAAATATTACACACACACACGCGCGTATGCTACATTGAAAAAATGTAGGTGCGTGTAGAAAAAATGTGGAGCTGTTTTGAATTCTAGCGAGAAGTTATAAAGTAAGTCAGATGCAAAATATGCTAAGGCCGGTTTGAATTCAAAGTGCGACCACTCTGCAAATACACACATAGGCCAGTTTCAATTCAAAAATGTTAGTTCACTCTTGTGATAGATTGAAAAGTAGGTTAGCAAAGTCCGCAGATGGTGTTAATCTGCTATATAAAGAGATTGCTCCTAATATTAATTTAATTAGTCAAAGTTTACTGCATATTTACATACCTACATATACCAACATGTATATAATTGATATTCAGGGATTTAAATACAAGAAAAACGAGTTTGTGTGCAAAGAAATTGCGGTTTTGGACTTGTTGGAAAGCGTTGTTTGGCATTAAATTTTTAAACTGCCAATGCAGTCTAGTTGTTTGAGCCAAGATCATATAAAACATAACGACTGGGTGACAAGGAACATTCATGGTCTTTCTTGGGATGAATCTTCAACGGCTGGAATGGTGTCATCATATATAGCGGTTTATTTGAAGCAAATTATCCCACCCGGTGAAGAAGTTGGTGTGAAGGGTCTAGAAAAGAAGAAATGGATGGAAACCTATCTAATGCAAACGTTGTAACTGACATGCTTGCATTAGGTTGTTCTAAACTATCGGAGTTAAAAATCAACAATCGTTTACTATGTAACATCCATTGTTATAGACACAGCAATAATAGTCAGCAATGTGCAAAACAAAATACCTTGTTATTAAAAGAATGGTTTAACAATAATAAAAAAAACAATAGAAAGATTGTCTGTTTTATTGTAGTCAGTAAGAAATTTTTAATGCTGATGTCTGCAGAAAAAAAACTATTAAAATCAGTTAGCACGAATGGGACTCTCATCCCTGAAAGCAATTATAATTGATCAACGCAATAGCTCTTTACTGGTTTTACAATATTTAACAAATTGTACAGATATCTCGAAATTTGCCAAAGACAGACAGACAGACTGATTACACCAATTTCTCATTCTCGCTTTTAAAAAATAACAAATCGTAGTTATTAAATCGCGTACACACAGTCATCTGCAAGAAATATATACTGATTTGTCAAAGACAGACAGACTGATTGCATCAATTTTTCATTCTCGCTTTAAAGAATAACAAGTCGTAGTTATTGAATCGCGAACTCAGTTATCTGCAAGAAATATAAACGGGGAAATGTATTTTGATGTTAATAATTTATATGGGGCCGCAATGTCTGAATATCTTCCATATGGAGAATTTGAATTTTTAGATGGCACCAGTTAAGATCTAGTACGTTTAGACATACTTAATATTCCCGATGATTCTGCTGTAGGATATATTTTTGAATGCGATTTACACTACCCAGTATCTGATACCACCAGTACTTTTTAATAAATCAAACCTAAAGGAATTACTTACAACTTTATATCCAAAGCCCAACTATATTATTCACTACAAGAATTTAAAAATGTATTTAAGCTACGGTTTAGAACTGAAAAAGATTCATAAGATTCTTCGGTTTAAATAAGCTCCTTGGTTAAAGGAATACATTGATTTAAATACGAAATTAAGACAACAGTCAAAAAACGGTTTCGATATATGCTTTTATAAAAATATGATAAATTCGGTTTATGGAGAAACGATGGAAAACGTACGGAAATGGAAAGATGTGAAATTAGTGACCAAATGGGAAGGACGGTTTGGAGCTCGTAGTTACATAACAAAATCTAATTTTCACAGTTGCACTGTGTTAGACGAAGATCTTGTATTAATAGAAATGAATAAATTAGAGGTTTATTTAAACAAACCCATTTATGCAGGTTTCTCTATTCTAAATATTTCGAAAACCTATTTATATGAATTTCACTATAGTTATATAAAATCGCAATTTGCTAACAAAGCAAATCTTCTGTACACAGATACGGATAGTTACGAGTTTAGCGTTGAAGATATTTACTCTTATATCAAACAAGGTATTCATATATTTGATACTTCCGATTACGACCCCAATAATAAATATCATATCCCATTATCAAATAAAAAGGTTCCTGGTCTTATGAAAGATGAAAACAATGGTGATATCATGCTAGAGTTTGTAGAGCTTAGATCTAAAATGTACACTTACAGAGTTCAGGATAAGGTAATAAAAAAGTCAAAGGGATCTTCCTCAGCACGTATTAAGCAAATTTTTTTTGATGATTATAAGAATGCTTTGTTTTATAAACAGACTGTACAGAAACAGCAATGTTTAATTAGATCAGTCAAACATAATGTGTTTACTATAAAACAAAACAAAATTGTTCTTAATCCAAGTGATGATAAAAAAATTCTTAGTACCTCAACCACTGATACTAAACCTTGGGGGTATAACTATACACTCAGAAATGACTAGTAAAGCTTCAACCACTGCAATTTATTTTAACCCAATTAACATATAATATTTTTTTAGTTATAAAAACTTCAGTGTTATGTTTATACCTGCAACAAGTACACTGTTTTTTTTTGGATGAGTCTAAAGTACGATACCTTTCAATCTGTCCGAGTTGAACCATATTAGTATAAATGTATTGTAGAGAAAAATAGTAGTAACCCCTCTGTTAAAAAAAATCCAGTTGTTTGTTAATAACGTACCAGTTAGTTTATTTGAGAAATGTATAAACATTTATTTAAATTGCTTGTTAATATTTGGGGTTCTACTGATACAATTTGGCAATGTTTATGACTGTTTACTAAATCGCTTAATAATTCCAACATGTAAAGAATATTTAAGCAAAAATTATTATAACCCATTAACAATCAAACATTTGATATTGTAAAAACATGTAAAATAATAAACAGACTGTGATTGCTAAATGATTTATTGTATTTCCTCTTCATAATTTGTAAAGGTACAGTAATAAAGTAATTATAATATTCTTATGCTGTTTGAGAGCGGATTGTATTTGACTATTTTATCATGTATTCCTATGCAATCAAAGTAATTGCATTGCTAATTGCTTTTGGAAGCAGTTGTTAAAATCATCTTTATTTACGTTTGTTACGTGCCAAAGTGGCACTATACATTTTCTTAGCTTAGTTTTTATGTGCGGAAGTTTTCGCGCCCTTAACGTGTGAAAGTTGCAATAAGAGTTTTTCTTTTGTTTTTATGACTATAGAATGTATTATCTAATGTTATTTATAGCTTTTTCACTAAAAAAAATCAATTATCTAATATTTGTTGACCTTAAAACCCTATATCCGTGTTTTGGAACACACCACATTCCTAGATGTCAAAAATAATTGTTATGGTACTAGAGGTGTACCGCCATTTTGAAACTAAAATATAGCTGTTGATTATAAAATGTGTTTTAATATAATGTTTTTCCAATTTTGAATGTGGGATCTGTTTGTTAACTTCAGTTATATTGTTGAGTGCATAGTTTGTTTTTAGATGCAAATATAAGTTTTTAGGAAGAATTAATCCTTTAACCCTACTTTTTACACGTGAGTACACATAAATAAATAAGCATTTAAGTAATTTCATGTTGAACACGGTTTATTGCAAAATTATCTACTTTATATTAAATTGAAACATAACCCTTGTCTGTTTTTTCGACTTTAAAAGACCGTTTTTGAAACCGTGAATACACTGTTTTGTGGTTACATTCTAAAGGTGTCTTTTACTAATCTAGCTATTTATTTAATGATATTTTAATTACCTTTACAGGAAACTTTGTGTTTAAAAGCACATAACGTAACGATTTGAGCTTTAGAATATCTTTTGAATATGCTAGATCAACGGGATCTTGTTGCATTGGTTAAATAACACATTACCTACCTTTTTTATAATTTGGAGTGTTTTCTATAACCGAAATCATTTAGTATAATTCACAATTACATATATATAACAAATTTGTTTGTCCAAATATAGATTTCCTACTTACCTGAGTTTTTAGTGTCTTTTAAAGCGTTATTTTGACTTAACCGTGATATATTTTTTTTTTAGATATTATCTTGCTTTGATATAGTTTTAAAAGTTGTTCCCTTAAATGTTTTAAACAGTATAACCTACGAATGCCTTTTACAGAGGTTCTTGTCTTTATATATAGTTAACGAAATTACCTAACCATATCTCTTACCTTCCAAAATGTTGTAATAAACTGGATCTCTTTATATCTGCTCCTTTGAATACTGAAATAAAGGAATTGCCCTTAACGTTTTAGTATTTAAGCTCATTTACGATAGTTGTTGATAACTCCCGCAATATCGAAAGAATATTCCAACAATTTGAAATACTACTTCTATGTATATGTATCGTGGAATGTTTCTTTCGTGTAGCGAGTATGATTTTGTCTTGATTGCATATTTTTTTAGATATCGATATTTCAACGTAGAACTTTAAGATCCATTAAGCGGAATTTACTGTCGGATTTGGTCGTCTAGCTGTCTATAAGTCTAGAACGAGACCCATAAAAGGGCCGGTCGTTAAGCATCATAAGTCTAGACGAGAATTTGGTTGGTAAGTTTGTCGTTTTAGAATTTGTAATCATTTTTTTTTAATAATGATGTTGAAATTTTTCTTTATTGGTTTGGGAAAAACTCAAATGAGAGCTTTCCATCCCAGTAAAAATATGCTTATAAAATATCTTTTTGTTTTTCAACAATTTTATTAGTGAATCGAGTTTTAATTACTCTTATCTCTTCACATATCGATTTAAACGTCATTAAATGCCTTAAAATTATCTTTAAAATCGTTTAACCCTACGTATATCTAAGAGCTTTTCACGTTTACTTCTCTGACAATGTACCTAATGTTTTCAGCTCTCACTTGGCTTAATAACTTAAAACAACCCGCAGGTCGTTTGGCAAGATGGAACTTGCGTATCTCTCAATTCACTTTTGATGTTAGGCATAGGCCTGCCAAATTAAATATCGTACCTGATGCCTTATCTCGTGATGTTGTCTCTCTTAACATTCCAAATTTAATTCTTGATACCTGGTATCTTAATATGATTAAACCCTTACGATTTACCTAATATTTTTTTGTTTTCACTAACAATTGGTTAACTTTAATTACCTATTCCCTCTCTCATACAGTATATAATCTTTTACACGTTTAACTTTACTTACCTTAAATTAGCTAACTTTTTCTTTTGGTTGACTTTTCCTTGACCATACCGTTACTTATATATCACTTCATTCTCTACACCCCCCAATATAACTCTGTCGTTTCATTTAATTAACCCTCAAACCTTTCCTACTGCATATTATTCGGTTTTTAGTATTTTTCTTACATCGTTTAATTGTGTGGTAATTGTCGTAACTTTGTTTGTAATAACTCATTGAATTTTTATGATTGGTTTTAGCTGATGTTAGAGTGGATGTTTTTCTTCTTTGTGCTTACATAGGAGTTGCGGCCTATGCCATTGTAAGAAATAGTCCATGTTCGCAGTTGCAATAAACTAGGGATGTCTATTCCATGTGTTTTTCCTCTGAATTATTACAGTCGCCCACATTATACTATATCATTATTTTTTTCTTTTTCTACTAAATCACCATAACTTATAAACTTTTTTTTTTCATTGTTTTTTGTTGAACTTTGTGGTGAGGCGCTATTGCTTCTTATTGATATCTTATTAAATTCTCGGTTGTTTTAGCATATTGGGACAGTGTACCTGTATTTAACTGCTTATAATTAGGCATCGTTGTGTGTTTAGGGTGCTACCGTTTTAAAAAAACTACCTTAAAAGCGGTTTGTTTTTGTGTGAATGTATCTGTATTGATACTTTTGAGTTGTTGTGTCAACTTTTGCCTGATTTTTTTATCGTAGTGGATGCACTTGTTAGGAAAATGATCGTACTAGTTCTCTTAAGAGCCTAGTGAATTTTAAACGTATATACCTTATCTTGTCGGACTAATATCGCAGGTGGTCCTTCAGACCAATATGTGCTTTAACAGGGACAACTCTCTACCTTCTCTCGGACGCTTGTCCAAAAACTCTACTTTTTTATATCCCGCTATTTCTGTTTATGCCTTATTCTTTTTTCGGTGGACCTGTTCTTGTCCCGGAACACCCGTCTGCCACATAAGAGTGATGTTCCCTCACTCCGGGCTACTGGCCACATTGGCTGGTTGAGTAGCGCTTTGTTATCCACCTTTTTCTGTCTCTTTAGCTCAATGCGAGCCCTTCCTCTACTTTTTTCTACCTGGAAGTGCCTCTTATGCATTCCAAATAACCACCTTCCTCTTTCTACCGTTCCTATTTGTCTGCCTTTTTATTTTCGTTAGTCACCGTGTGGTTGCGCGGTGTGACATATTGTATGATGCGCACCCCTGCGCTTCAGTTATTATACATGTATGTGCAACGGGCCGCGAGACACCTCCGGGCATATGGGTCAGCGAGTTTAAAAGCGTGTTACTTATTACATTGGATTGATAAAATATAATTAATATATGTTGCTATTATATGTTACATTATATTGAATACTTAAAAATATATTACATGGTGGCAGCTGGTAAATGTCGCGTTGAACTATGTTAAAAAAAAGAAAAAACGTGGTTACAAAAAAGTGAGATTAAGTTACTCTCTAATTTTTGTGAAAATTTATTATAGTGGAAAAAACTTGGAAACTACGCGAGTTATGTATCCCCCAATTACATATATATATATATATATATATATATATATATATATATATATTGATATATTGAATCTAATAGGAATTATTAAGTAAAAGTATAAGTTCAATGCAACATTGTAACACAAGGATAACCCAGAGAGGTTATCGACAGTTCATGAGAACGGAATGCAGCTTTGCATCCGTGAGGGCAGTGATACTGCAGGTGGCAGGTCACAGGCGGTCAACATACCGCAGTTACTTAGAATTAAGTTGTTACATTGTAATAAAGTGTACAATAAAGAGAAACGCAAACATGAGATCTGCAAGTTCTCACAGCCGTGTGAGGGGCAGGTTATTATAAAAGGCCCGGGAGCTCAATGCCCGGCAGTCAGTCTTCAAACTCCATACTTCGTTGTTTGAGCTACTCAACCGAGTCAGTCTTCGAACTCCATACTTCGTTGTTCAAGCTACTCACTAGTACAATAATTATTTTAGTATTATGTACAAGTTATCTAAATTTTAACTAATAAAAATTTGTTAAAGTCAAAGTGTTTTTAAACAACCAGCTCCAAAGGCCCGAACTTTAACTGGCGCAGTCGTAACGGATGTCAAAAGGGCACTGAAAATCCAAAAATCGGAAGATTGGTGACCAAGAATTTTTATTCGAAATTTTGGCAGAACCCAAACCAAGTTGGAGGAAGAACAAGCATAGTCTGAATCCAGCAACAAACCAAGTTGGACAAGGAACAAAAATCGTCTAAGGCCAACAAACAAACCAAGGTGGACAAGATACAGAATCGATCGAACCCACCAAAGAAACAGATGAAATTAATGTAAGTTCATTTCCATAATTTTATTTCAAACCAAAAACTATAATTGATATATGCTAGTATTATAACTATTGATCACTATTGTTTTATGTATTTTATTATTAAGAATATTTTTTTTTGAAAATAGTTCAAAGTGAATTATTTTCAAAACGAGACTGTATAACATTTTATGAGACGAATGTTAAAGAGATAAAATTTTTCTTTAAAAAAACTTGAAGTTTAAAAGAAATTTTCTTTTAAAATAAATAAGAATTGAATTTAAAAAGAAATCCTTACCATAATTAATAGAACAAACTCAAAAATAATCCAAAAAATAACGGGCGCACATTCACTAAACACCAAAAATAAGAAACATCAACCACCGCGATTCAACGCACGATATAAACCGGTAAACTAACGCAAACTTAATTTCAAAACTAATCCAGAACGATAATAAAACCATTGACCTTATAAAATCACAGCAAAACACTCTGCTACAGTAACCTAAAACCACCTAAGATAAATACGCGAAGAAAGCATTCTTTATTATACAATTAAAACTCAGAGAAAATCGCTTTCAGAATCCTTGCACAGTACTAAAGAAATAGCTTTCAGGAACTTTCAGTACTAAAGCAATTCGCATCATAAGTAATTAAATACATCACGGAATTATAGAAGCGCATGAAAATTACACCACAACACTCTATAAATAATTTGCAGTCCAAACACGGTATAAACTCTAAACGTTTTTCAACTAATTAATCAGCATTATAAAGTGCAGTAAAACGGTCATCATAAGAAGCTTTAATTAAAACGCTGAAAACCTACATTACGGAGAGATTCAATTACCAACAAGCATTATAATACCAAGAGATCTAAAAATAAAACAGACATAACACTTTACGCAAAGTAAATTATCTAATTCTTATAAACTAACACCTGTAAGTGCAATTACCTCAACGTACGTAACGAAGATTACATCCTTTAGTATTCAATTTCAACAGTAAAGTACAAAAGTAAGTAACCTCAGGTCATAACTACGCAACTCAGTAAAACCCACGGAAGAGTATTAATTACGAGTTAACCGAACTGAACTAAAACAACGTTAAACGAGAATAAATCCATCCATTTAAGATTCCTTAAGAAGCAGGAACTCAAGACGAACTAAAAGCTGCATAAAAACAATTAATCCAAGACTACGGTAATAAATTCAACATTATTGAATACAAATCTCGTGAATACATCACCGCATTGTGTAATTAAAAATAAACAAACAACGACTACGATTTTAAAAATAACTCGACGCAATATAAACTTAAAATTAATAAATCTAATACTACAAGTACGAAATTAATCTCAAATTCTTACCAAATTTTTATCCAACCATTCCAAACTAAAAATAACGCCGAAAGTAGTAAAATAAACCTCAATCTTTACAGAATTCAAAAGTACCTAATCTAATTGAAAAATTAACAAACCAAAACCAAAGTTAACGTCACAAAAAGCAAAACCAACCCCAATTTTTACAAAATTGGAAATTATTTCATCCAAAAGAAAAACTAATACATCCAAAGCATAATTAACGTTACAAATAGAAAATCAACCCCAATTTTTACAAAAATTAAAATTTCACAACCCAAACGGAAAATTAATAAATCCGAAGCAAAAGTAACAATACAAATAGCGAAATAAAGCTTAATTCAAAAAAAAAAAATATTTTTTTTTTAAATTTTCCAAAAAATCGAAAACAACCCTTAACCAACATGAGTAACACAGACTTACGTCTCTATTTAGAGACAATTCAGACGTTTGATGGCACGCAGGCCCATCTCTCGAATTTCATAGGAGCATGTGAAATGTTCCTAAAAACCTTTTACAAACCCGGAGATGACGCAAGAAATTCATTGCTTATACGCTTAGTAATAAGTAAACTAGCCGGAAGGGCACTAACATTAATCGCCAGTAGGGACGACTTATCGGAATGGGACCAGTTTAAACAACTACTAATTGCATATTTTGGAGACCAACGTAATATAAAATGCCTGGTCCGAGACCTAATAAACCTTAGAATGGAACACAATCAATCCCCCTACCAATTCGGAATGAAATGCCAAGACGTGAGAAGTTTAATTTTAACAAAATTAAAAATCGAAGAACCCGATCAAAACGTTAGACATTTAAAAACAAAAATGTATGACGAAATGGCACTAGACACATATATAAACGCTTTACCAGAACGACTATCGGATAAAATCAGATTCCAACGACCCCAAAATTTAGAGGAAGCTATGAGCCTAGTAATAGAAGAAGAAATTGTAATGTATTACCGCAACGGACTATACAATCCCAACGCGAATAAAAGTTATTCACCAACAAAAACTATACAAGCTACAAGACAAACAATCCCTCAACAAAAATTCACACCCTTTAACCCACAAACAAATCAACCGCGAAGTAACAACCCAAGTTTTAACAATACCAATTTTAATAATCAATATAAATATTTTCCAAGACCAACATTCAACCCAACTTTTACGAAACCCGCATTCCAACCGAGATTCAATCAAAACCTAAACCAACAAAGACCAGCATTCAATGCAAACCCTAATAGAAATACACCAATGACTAATACTCATAACAACCCTAACAATTATTACAAACCAACACCAATGGACACCTCATCTGGTAACACCAGACAAAACACAAAAATAACACATATCCGACCAAACCCTCATCAGAAACGTAATTTTACATCAGAAGAATTATTTCATCAAGAAATAGAAAAATTTGACACTGACCAGAATAATTACATTGAGACACCTACGAACAATGAATCAAATCATACAGAAACTTATGAACGTGACGAACAATACGAAACTAACGAGGAGTACGACGAAGAAAACTCGAATTCAAATTTTCACATGGACCAATTCATTACGGACCAAACTTAATAAACTTAAATAACATAAATCATTTAGTATTACCATACATAGAAATACCCCACGCCAAATTCAAACTATTAATCGACACTAGATCATCGAAAACATTAATTAGCCCCAGAACCGTACAAAAACACTATTTAGATTACGTAGAAAGAGAACCATTTAAAATTAAAACAGCCCACCAAACGACACTACACCAATTCGTAGCCAATATACCCTTACCGAAAACATTTAATGTTAAAATGAAACATAAATTTTGTGTATTCGAATTTAACGATAAATATGACGGATTAATCGGAATGGACCTTCTAAGAAAATTAGGAGCCAACATTGACATTAAAAATCGCTTATTAAGGACAAAATACGGAAAAATCCCAATTAAATTTCAAAACACACAAGTTGAACAAAAATACACTATAGAACCCCGAACGGAAAGAAAAATAAAAATCCCAGTAAAATCTAACAAAAATTTAGGAATAATAAATCATATGACATTTCAGCAAGGAGTAGAAACCCCAACCGCCTTAGTACAAATAAAAGACAATTTTGCAACCACAACAATATTAAACTCAAACGACTATCCCGTAGAATTATCACTGACAGACCCAATTAACGTAGAAGAACTAAATTTTAACGAAATTGAAATAGACGAAAATTTAGAAAATAATTACAACCCAATAGAACATGACGAAATGTTAAGAGAAAATTTAACTAACATCCGCTTTAACACCGATATCAATCAAGAAGAAGAAAGAGCAATTAAGAACTTATGTTTTGAATACCGAGACATATTCCATTGCGAAGGAATACCATTAACATTCACCAACACAGTAAAACATAATATCGAGTTAACAGACAATAAACCAATCTTTACAAAAGCATATAGACTACCTCATGCAAGCCAAGAAGAAGCTGACAGACAAGTAGCAGACCTATTAGACCAAGACATAATCCAGCACTCCAATTCACCATGGAGCAGCCCCGTGTTAATAGTACCCAAGAAATTAGACGCAACCGGAAAGAGAAAGTACAGAATGGTAATAGATTATAGAAAGTTAAACGAAAAAACGGTAGATGACAAATACCCACTACCAAATATTACCGAAATTTTAGACAAATTAGGCAAATGCCAATATTTTACAACATTAGACCTAGCATCAGGATACCATCAGGTAGAGATGGAAGAAAAGACATATCAAAACAGCCTTCAGCACACCTAGAGGACATTACGAATACAAACGAATGCCATTTGGACTAAAGAACGCACCCGCTACTTTCCAGAGAGTCATGGACAATATATTACGAGGAATACACAATGAGAAATGCCTTGTATACCTTGACGACATCATAGTTTATTCCACATCATTGGTAGAACATATAGAAAGATTGAAAGAAGTATTCGAAAGACTTAGACAAGCACATTTTAAAGTACAATTAGACAAAAGTGAATTTTACAAAAGAAGTATCATTTTTAGGACATGTAATAACACCCCAAGGAGTAATGCCAAATCCAGACAAAACAAATGCAGATCTAAATTACCCATTACCAAAAACAACCAAAGAAATTAAAGGATTTCTAGGACTTAGTGGTTACTACCGCAAATTCATTAAAGGTTACGCTCAGATAACCAAACCCTGACAAATTGTTTAAAAAGGAAACAAAATTGAACACACCCGGAATTCATTAAAGCCGTAGACAAAATTAAAAACATATTAACGAATCACCCTGTATTAGAATACCCAGACTTTACAAAACCATTTATACTGACGACAGACGCATCAAATGTAGCATTAGGCGCAGTATTGAGCCAAGGAAAAGTAGGTAGCGATAAACCTATCAGCTACGCATCCAGAACCCTAAATGAAACCGAACAAAAATATAGCACTATAGAAAAAGAATTATTAGCCATAATTTGGGCAACAAAATATTTTAGACCTTATTTATACGGAAGAAAATTTTACATATACACCGATCATAGACCACTAGTATGGTTATGCAAACTGAAAGAACCAAATTCAAAATTACAAAAATGGAGAATCAGACTCGAAGGGTATGATTACGAAATTATATATAAAAAAGGTATTTATAACAACAACGCAGACGCTTTAAGCCGAATCCAACTCAATGCATTAGAAACGGAATCCATTATAGGAAACGTAGACGAAGCAGAAATAAGGGAAGATCCAGACGAGATCGACACTATACATTCGACACAAAACGAAGAACCAAAAAACGCGATTAAAATTTTAAACGAAGCAATCGATATGAAACCTAACCAATTTATAATAACAGAAGTTTTAAATAACCACAATCCAGTAAAATATACAAAAGTAGATAACAAAAAAATATATCAAATTCAAATAACTAAAGATGACAACGAGGAACAAATAATTAAGATTTTAAAAGAATACACCCCCGATAAAAAACGATTTTATTTTTATTTCAATACCGAACATTTATACCAAAGATTTTCAGAATTATACATTAAACTATTCAACAACTCTGGACCTGAACTCATCAGATGTACTAGAAAACTAATAACACTAGACGACCCTGACGAAATAAACGATGTAATTAGAAATCAACACGAAGGAAAAACCAACCATCGTGGAATTAACGAAACAATAAAACAACTCATAAGACGTTATTATTTTAAAGACATGAAGGACTTGACCACAGATTTCATTAACCAATGCGAACTATGTGACAGAGCGAAATACGACAGGAAACCCCCAAAGATACCTTTAATGTTAACCAAAACACCCGACAAACCATTTCAAAACTACATGCCGATACTCTAGTAGTAGAAGCGCAAAACTATCTAACAATTATAGACGCATTCACAAAAATAGGCCAAGCAATACCAATCACATCCAAAAATAGCATTGACGTGACCCAAGGATTTTACAATATTTCACATTTTACGGAACACCCGAATCAATCACTTTAGACAATGGTAGCGAATTTAAAAATGAGACAATACAAAACACTTTAGAACTCCACAAAATAAAATTCATTTCATAACGGAAAACCACCCTGAATCAAACGGACTAATTGAACGACTACATTTAACCCTGTTAGAACAAATTCGATTATTAAGAATAAATTATAAAAGGAACATATAACCAATTTAATGTCATACGCACTAATCGCCTATAATAACACAATTCACTCATCAACAAATTTTACACCCTTAGAATTAACATTAGGACATTCAGATTCACGAAATCCCTATGACATACACTACAATAAAGAAGTATATCAACAATATGCGAAAGACCACAAACAAAAACTAAAAATAACTTATGACAAAGTAAAAGATAAATTAGAAAACGATAAAGAACGTATCACCACAACCCGAAACAAAAATACCGACTCAAATAAATTTTCAATAGGACAAACCGTGTATGAGAAAAACTTTCAAAGCAAGCGACATAAAACAACACCCAGAAATTTAGGACCATTTAAAATTAAGAAAATATCAGATAAAAACATAGCAGTAGTAGACAACGGTAAAATAACAAAGTACATTCATTTAAAAAACCTAAGACACCCTGTAATTTCAGATGGACAGTCATCATCCTTACCGTCAACCTCCACCCATGTAGAACGGACAACCCAATAACAATAAATAAAAAGCAACCCCGGTATACTACCAATAAACTAGGCAGTATACATAATTACAATATTTACTCAAATAATATCAACCCTTACTTTAATGTAACAAATTTTAGCAACATTAAGAAAAACGAAATAATATTTTTAATAGTAGAAAGTAACAATTATCATTATTATCATTTATTTACTTTTCCAACGAAAGTTACTAGCACATACCAAGTAATCATACCCAAAACCAAATTCCTATCCCTAAATGAACTGAGATATGGTTATACAAACGAAAAATGTACTGAAGTAACACCAAACCAATATTTATGTCAATCGATGACGACAACAACCATTCAAGAAGACAGCCCTTGTGAAGTACAACTATTAAAATTCTCAAATCATTACGAAAACTGTGAAACCAAACAAGTGCAAATAACTAATATAAAAATTCAAAAAGTTACAGATAACAAATGGATAGCCATTTTCCCAACAGAAGTAATAGCAACAATCCACTGCAACCAAGATGAAAATAACCAAGCATTAATCGGAAGCAAACTAATTACCCTCAAAGAAGATTGTTATGTGAAATTGAAAGATGAAGTTATCAGAGTTTATCAAGATCCCATAGCAACAAAGAAACTTGCAAACCTACCGGAACTACAGTTCAAGATACAACAAGAAGACGAAGAAATAAACAAGAAACCTATGAAGCTAGAGCATCTAGACTTAGACGATCTCAACCACGCCGTGAAATTAGTGGAAAGTTATAAAGAACAATTAAGTGAAATCAAAACGCCAAAGTTACATTATAATAATATAAGTGTTTGGACAATTGTATTGATCATTTTAGTAATTTTTGTAATCATGTATGTATTATACAAAATGTACCTTAGATATAAGAATAAAGGAAACAGTTCTAGATTTAAGGAAACAAAGAGAAAAAAAGAAACGACAAGTATACCCTTAAAAACAATGAATTTTAAATGAAACTGAATAATGAATTTTATGTATTTAAAAATTAAGAAAAACCTTAATTTTTCATTTACGGTGGGAGGAGTTATGTATCCCCCAATTACATATATATATATATATATATATATATATATATATATATATTGATATATTGAATCTAATAGGAATTATTAAGTAAAAGTATAAGTTCAATGCAACATTGTAACACAAGGATAACCCAGAGAGGTTATCGACAGTTCATGAGAACGGAATGCAGCTTTGCATCCGTGAGGACAGTGATACTGCAGGTGGCAGGTCACAGGCGGTCAACATACCGCAGTTACTTAGAATTAAGTTGTTATATTGTAATAAAGTGTACAATAAAGAGAAACGCAAACATGAGATCTGCAAGTTCTCACAGCCGTGTGAGGGGCAGGTTATTATAAAAGGCCCGGGAGCTCAATGCCCGGCAGTCAGTCTTCAAACTCCATACTTCGTTGTTTGAGCTACTCAACCGAGTCAGTCTTCGAACTCCATACTTCGTTGTTCAAGCTACTCACTAGTACAATAATTATTTTAGTATTATGTACAAGTTATCCAAATTTTAACTAATAAAAATTTGTTAAAGTCAAAGTGTTTTTAAAAAACCAGCTCCAAAGGCCCGAACTTTAACTCGCGTAGGGAAAAGCTATGGCGGAAGCGAAACCTCCTAATGAAATGGTTTTTGATGGAAATGTTTCAAGTAAATGGAAATTGTGGAAGCAGAAATTTAATTTATTTTTACTTGCTAGCGGTAAAAGTGCAAGGTCTGAGGATATTAAAATAGCTCTTCTACTCAATCATTTAGGAGATGAAGCTATACAAATTTATAATACGTTCGAATTTGGTCCTCAGGAAAACAAAGATAAGTTGGATGTAGTGCTTGCTAAATTTGAAAATTACTGTAATCCGATCAAAAACTTAGTGTACGAGCACTATAAATTCTTTAAGCGTGATCAACAAACTGGTGAAACCGTTGACCAATTTGTAACTGTTGTAAAGCAATTGTCCAGTTCGTGTGAATTCAAGGAGAAAGATACTATGATTATGGATCGTATCGTTTTAGGGATTAAAGATCCAAAAATGCAGGAAAAATTATTACAGGAAAGTGATTTAACTTTAGAAAAAGCTGTATGTATATGTCGATCCCTAGAAAGCAGTGCACAGCAACAAAAAGAAATTTTTAATGATAATAAATCCAATGCAATGTACGTAAATGCTGTTCAAAATAGGCGTGCAAATACTGCCAGAAACTTTTCTAATGCTACTAAGCATATACAGAAAATGGTAAACAGATCACGTAATAGTGATAACACGGGTAACAATAGTGAAGTCGATGACCTGTGTAAGTTTTGTGGTCTGCAGCATGTTAAAGGCAAATGTCCAGCCTACAATCGTTACTGCAGTCGATGTAAACAAAAAGGGCATTATAGAAAATTTTGTCGTAACCGAAATGCTCATGATATTGATGAGTTTAATATGGTTAGTACACAACCAGATGATGAGCAAGGAAGTTCTATTGTATGGACAGTCACACAAAATGGTATATTGAATTCCGAATGTATAGTTAACACAGTCGAGTGGTTTGAAGTACTCACTATTGCTGGTTCTGCGGCAAAAATAAAAATTGACACAGGTAGTCAAGTAAATATTTTAAATTTACGGGATTTTAATAGATTAAACATCGGAAAAAATAATCTTTCAAAACCTACTTCGTTTTTAACCTCATATTCTGGTCATACTATTAGTGTTATGGGACAATTAGAACTTGATTCTAGTTTTAATGAACGGTATAAATGTTTACCTTTTTACATTCTGAGTACAGAAACTCCATCCTCAATTTTAGGGTTAAGTGCAGCTAAAATGTTAGGAATTGTACCAGGCAGTGCTGTGCAAGAAGTTCATACTCAGATACCTACTACTAATGGTTATGGTAATAAATTACAGTCTGTAGAGGACATTCTCAAGCAGTACAAAAATGTGTTTATTGGTTGTTACGTGCCAAGGGTCACTTAAACATTGTTAGTAGTTTAGTTTTTAATACACGGAAGTTTCGCGCCATAATTTCAAATACGCGGTGCGCGGGAATTTTAAATAGACTAGGCGGTGCTTCCGATACGTCATAATAGTGATTTTGCGCAAATCGTGCTTTGCTAGAGGGTTGGACCAATACTAGGCGAAGTGGTGGAAGTTTCCGGTTCTCTCTCTAGAACGTGGCTTTTTTCGCCTATGCCTTTGAGTGAAGTACTCGTGTTTTTGGGTAACGTATCGTTAGGGTTACCTATGTAGATTTCCTTTGCTAACTATCTTTTGTTTGTCGACCTTTACCTTGTTCCTGTCCAATCCCTACATAGGTAAGACATCTGCCGCCACCTAGGCGCACCGATCTTCACGTCTGTGGATGAAGACCTCATGGCTACCTTAGCTGGCCGGAGCTGATCCGACGCTTTGAGAGCTTCGGCGTATCATCTCTATTCCCTCCGGGAGGAGCCCTGATTGGTCTTGGTTAGGGGCTTACCTGGGCGCAACTTCGCGGGAACCTGGACCTATAATGTGAGTACTTCCAAGTCTATATTGTTCGTTTTATCTTGTTCTATAATTAATATGTAAATTTACGTAGTATTGCGCAATATTGATGACATCATTGGTAGATGACCGCACCCAAATCTGTATAAGATTAGTGCTGCCAACCACCGATAGTGTCTATTAAACCACGCTTCTGGTGTTGTATTTATAGAACTTTTTTAAATATAACCACCGCGGAATGTAAGATGGTATTGGTAAAATATCAACAACATACAAAATTACTCTTAGTGATGACACTGTTAGTCATGTTAGTTGCACACGGAAAATACCGATTGCTCTGAAAAATAAAGTAAAACAAAAGCTCAATGAGATGATTGTTGATAAAATAATTGTTCCAGTGACTGAACCCACTGATTGGGTTCATCCCATCGTGATAGTTCCAAAAAATAACGGTGATATACGTGTATGTATGGACCCCCGTGAATTAAATAAATATGTAAAGCGTGAGATTCTTCAAATTCCTACCCAAGACAGTTTATTTGCGGAACTTGCTGGTGCACAATATTTTTCAATTCTTGATGCTTCTTCAGCATTTTTGCAAATACCACTAGATTATAATAGTTCCTTATTATGTACCATTGCAACACCATTTGGGCGATATCGCTATGTTAGGATGCCGTATGGATTATCATCGTCGCCAGAAGTTTTTCAAAAATTTATGTCTCAAACTCTGGATGGCTTAATTGGGGTAGTATCATATTTTGATGATGTTCTTGTCTTTGGATGTACGTTAGATGAGTATAATAGAAATCTAACCAACGTTTTGCATAAAATTTCTCAATCTGGGTTAACTTTAAACCTAGCAAAATCAAAGTTTGCTGTTAAACAAGTGAAATTCTTAGGGCATGTTATAAGTTCTAAAGGAATAGAACCAGATGATAAGAAAATTAAAGCTATTATAGACATGAATCCTCCCAAAAATAAGCAAGAACTACAACGGTTTCTTGAAATGGTAGTCTACTTAGCAAAGTTTTTACCTAGCTTGTCAGAGGAAACGAGTTGTCTAAGAAAATTACTGTCTAAGAATATAGTATGGGAATGGTCACAGAATGAGCAACGCTCATTTGATAAATTGAAGAAGTTAGTAACTTCTGCGCCTGTTTTGCGTTATTTTAATCCTAAAGAAGATGTTGTTTTGTCTGTAGATGCGAGTCCTTATGGTATCGGGGCCGTAATCTTTCAAAAGGGTCATCCAGTAGAGTATGCATCAATATCTCTAACGCCTACGCAACAAAGATACAATCACCTAGAAAAGGAATTGCTAGCTTTAGTGTATGGGTGTGAACATTTTCATTTTTATGTATTTGGGCGTTCGTTTCAGTTACAAACTGATCATAGACCATTGTTGGGCCTGATCAAGAAGCCTTTAGATGAGATGTCTCCTCGAGTACAACGACTCACTTATCGGCTTCTGAGATATCAGTTTTAGCTGCAGTACGTACCAGGTAAACAATTACAAACACCTGACACATTAAGTAGGGAGCCTTTTACTAACACTATAGATACCATGTTTCTGGAAAATAACTTGAGGGTTTATTCAATTATTTCAACTTCGCCAGAAAATGAAAAGAGGTTACAAATGGCTGTTGAGCAGGATGGTACTTTGCAAAAAATTAAGTATTATGTTCAATACGGGTGGCCTACACATAAAAATAATTTACCACTTAACCTCAAGAAGTTTTGGTCAATGAAAAATGACATTTTCCTTCATAAAAATATTTTGTTTTTCAATAAAAGAATTATTCTACCAGATTCCTAAAATAAGAATTTATGGACTTGCTTCATAAGTCGCATCAAGGTGTTGTTGCTACGAAACACTTAGCTCAAGATTCAGTATTTTGGCCTGGCATTATGACGGATATAGAAAATACTGTCTTAAGCTGTATCACTTGTCAAAAATATGCAAAATTAAACACAAATGAACCTTTGCAGCCGCATGACGTTCCAGATCTCTCATGGCAGAAAATTGGGTTTGATTTCAAAAGCTTGGGCACATTGAACTTCATAGTGATAGTGGATTATTTTTCTAAATTTATTGTTGTAAACAAGCTTACAAATAAAACTGCCGAAAGTGTCATATCGTGCCTTAAAAATGTATTTACGATCAATGGACTACCGCAGGAAATATTCACAGATAATGGTCCACCTTTTAACTCAAGAGAATTTGTAAGTTTTGCAAGTCAGTGTGATATTAAACTGGGAACTTCAAGTCCTCGTTATCCTGTATCTAATGGCATGGCCGAACGTGCTATTCAAACCGCAAAGGGATTGCTTACCAATGCGTATCAAGAAGGTAATGATCAGTTTCTATCAATTCTTACCTACAATATAACTTCAAAAAGAAATTTACCTTCTCCTAGTCAACTATTAATGGGTCGTAGGTTACGCACAATCCTGCCTACTTCCCAATCTTTATTGTGTCCGAAGTATTCAGCAAGAAAAGTTAAAGAACAATTAAAGCATAATCAATTGGTTCAAAAGGAGTTGCACGACAGAACATGCAAAAAATTGTCAACGTTACATAAAGATGAGCCGATTTTGTTATATGAAGGAACTCGATCCTGGAAACCCGGTATTGTAATTAAAGAGTTCGAACATAATGATTATCTGGTGAAGGTGGATGAAGGGATATATAGAAGGAACAGAAAATTATTGAGACCTTTAAAAATTCCTGAACAAATCCAAAATATTTCAGATGATATGAATCATGAAGAACTACAGCAGTCCTCTCCTATCAAGAAGATGGGTTCGCCTAAACTAAAAGTTGAAGCTGATCAAGCTTGTTCTTCAACACCTCTAAAGTTGTCTGAGGATACACCCGATATATCTCATAGAACAACGCGTAGTGGTAGAGTGGTTAAACAACCGGTAAAATTAAATTTGTGAATTTGTAGTTTTATAGGTTAGGGTCCTGCACTGTAAACATTTTGTTTTTTTTAGTTTATTTCTTTTCAAAGAAGGGGCGTGTGACATATTCTATGATGCGCACCCCTGCGTTTCAGTTATTATACATGTATGTGCAACGGGCCGCGAGACACCTCCGGGCATATGGGTCAGCGAGTGTAAAAGCGTGTTACTTATTACATTGGATTGATAAAATATAATTAATATATGTTGCTATTATATGTTACATTATATTGAATAATTAAAATATATTACACGCGGGAGGTTTTCACAGATACCTGGAAGCCGTCTCTGGGAATCTTTCGTGAGGTCATGCGGTGCCGCTGTCAGCGCATGGGCACTGACAGTGAAGGTATGTATGAGTGTGTGAATGTGTGAGTGGCTGAGTTTATATCTATGTATCGATATACCGTGTGGGTATCGGGTGATTATATCACCGATATCGATTAACGCCGGGTGCAGGGATGCACCCAAATGCCTTTGCCGGTCCCTCGTGCCGTTTCTTGTAAACGGGCCTGCTTCACAGGTCGCTCTTTTTAGAGGGTACGAGAAATGCCCATTTAACGGCTCCACGGAGCCACTCTATCGTTACCTTTATCTATTATCTTTGGTAATGATTAAGTTAATATCTTTATCTTATTTATTATTTTTGATAATACCCTTAGTTGAATATCGTTATCTTACCGACTACCATTAGTAATAACTTTAGTTAATTTCACGTTATCTACCCTATTATCTTTGGTAATAACTTTTGTTTAATTTCGCGTTACCTTACCTACTATCTCTAATAATAACTTTATCTTAATATCGCGTTATCTTACCTAGTATCTCAAATAATAACTAAAGCTTAATATCGTTATCTTACCTTGATGATAACAATTTAAGCTTAATATCGCTATCTTATCTATTATCTTTAACAACAATTTGAGATCTTGTTTTATCTTTTTATCTTCTTAACGTTTGGTATTTATGACCAGACGTGGAAATTATTTTTCTTAAAATTTAAGTGAAAAAGCTAACCTGATGTAGAAATGTAATTTGTTAGGTTAGCTTTAGTTTAGATAGGTTAGGCGACTTGTTGCATTTGTTTTAATTTAAGTAAAGTTTCATGCTCCCCGACAAATTTGTGCTGTCGATTATTAGTGTAGTCAAAGACAATGGGGCTACATTTTCCGTTTCCTGGTAATTCGGTAGACGTGTTATCGGTCAAAAAACCAGGTGGCGCCTTATATAAACATTTTGTAAGTTTTAAATTAGTTTTATGTAGGGTAGTTAGGACTTAGATTTTAAGCTGTTACTGTGCTAACAGACTTTTTCTTTTTTAAGTTTTTTCTTTTGTGGCTTTGTCGCGATTGTTACGTACCAAAGTGGCACTAAACATTTTCTTAGTTTAATTTTTATGTGCGGAAGTTTTCGCGCCTTTAAATTTAAAAGACTCGGTGCGCGTATTTCCGTGACGTTAAAAGTGGGTTGGACGAATAATTTCGCGCCGACGCGTGAAAGGACAGAAAAGTGGGGGTTTTCCCGGTGGTCTCTTGAACGTGGCCGTTTGCCTTTGAACATCGAGAAGGGCGGTCGTGTCTGGTATCGTATCTTCATTTTTATGATGTAGATTTTCTTTTGCTTATCTTTGTTTGACCTTACCTGATTAACCTATTCCTTATCGTTCCCGCTACATATAGGAATTAGATACGACCTTGGAGTAATCCACGACCCTAGAACGAGCCGGATGTCTATGCTCCGCTAACAGCACCGAAGCAGTCACCATCTTTAACTATCTTAAAGGGGGCTCCAGCCATTTGGAAGGCGTACCCTCCGTTAATTGCCTTAAAGGGGCCATCAGCAGCCCTGATGGACGTCAACAGAAGCCAACCTTAACTCGGGGACCTATTCATGTGAGTATTTCGCTGTTATAAACTATTGTTTCAAAATTGGCATATTTTCCGCCAATGGCGTATTTAATTTGTATATTGGTGACGTCATTGACAGATGGGCGCGTTAAAATCTGTACAAAGGTTAGCGTGGCGACGCTTATTCCGCGCTTGCGCGATTGCATTATGAACTTTTAAATTGTAAGACGTTTTGATTCATGACCTAAGGTAAATAAAAACGATTTTCAACTATGAATGGTTTAATTGAGGAGAAAAAGTAGTAAGGAGTTTATAATTTCCAACCGTGAGCACTTACAAATCAAGTTCTTATATATATATATATATATATATATATATATATATATATATATTTATATATATACACAGGGTGTCCCAAATTGAGTAGGATAGCATGGGTATCTTTCTTATTATTAATGATAGAGATCTGCTTAAATGAGCAAAGTTGTGTCATTTGGATAGCTTATTTAAATTCCGCATAGATACATCCGAAATTCCAAACAGTTTAAAAATTATTTTAAACAAGTTGAAAATGCAAGGCATTGTCGCAACGAACTTCCAAATGTAGACTTACTTTAAAACAATTTAAAGAAATTAAAATTATTATGTTGTAATAATTATAAGTATTCAGATAAAAACAAAAATTTATAAACAACAAAAGAGACATTTTAATATATTTTATTTTATTGAATAAATATTTTAAAAGCTATATATTAGTTCTCATCAATAAGATAAGATTTTTTTTTATATGAATCTAATTATTTTCGGCAATCAAAATTTAAGTTTAAACAATGTCTATAATATTGGAATAATTGGCATGAAATGCCATAAATTGTTCAAATATGTGTCGCATATTGATTTTAAACTTATTAAAAATTTTAATTATCCCTGTAGATTTTCCCGCGGGCTCGGCGTCCCCGTGGCCCGATTTTAACTGACATCAAAACTTAAGCTCTGGACACCGAGCTGAATCGATTGATGTATCACACATTGATGTCCGGCCATTAGAAAGGCCTTGGACGGACAGACGGACGGACAGACGGACAGACAGACGGACGACAAATCGATTTCATAAACGAACGAAGTTCGTTGAAAAACTGAATACTGCCAATTTCTTCGAAGTCGAATATTTTTGTTATAATAAAAAATACGAAAAAATATTTTTTATAAAAGTTACTTAGTTCAATTGTGTGCACTTAAAAGTGATATTATTAAAATTAAATTCAAGATGGCGGTTATCGAGATATTAGCATCAACTTTCATATTTTAAATGGATGCCATATTGGATTTTTAGATGGTTAGATAGCATATTTTTTTCACTTTTCAACGATGTATCACAACATATGTTTAAATAAACAAATTTACTGAAAATAATAATCTTAATCTTTTATCAAGTAGGCATCAACACAAATCAGTTTTAAAACAAATTAATCGAAAAAAACATTAGAATAACATTAAACACCAACTAATAAATCATAGCAATTGTTCAAAATGTTGACCGTTATTATTTAAACACAATCGGCAACGTTTTAGAACACTTTTTGTTACGCGTCGTAATGTATTCCCATTAAGACCGTTTATTGCCTGCATAACCGCTTCCCGTAGTTCATCTACATTATTGTACTGGAAATTACTTCCATATACATTATCTTTTAAAGTGCCCATAAATAAAAATCCAGGGGTGTTAAGTCTGCTGATCTAGGCGGCCATTTTACAGGTGTGTGGGTCGTGATTACCCTGCCATCAAAACGGTTACTTAAGTAGGTGATAACATCTCTAGCGTTGTGTGGAGGTGCGCCATCTTGTTGATACCAAATTTGATTATTTTGTGCTAAAGGTTGGTCTTCTAATAAATCTTCTAAAGATGTTTGAAGCATTTCCAAATAACGTTGAGAGGTTAAGGTTCCATCGAATATTATAGGACCAAGTAAACGGTTTCCCAATATACCACAAAAAACATTACATTCAAATCGAATTTGATTGCGGCGTGGAACTGTTATGCGTGGGTTTTCCTGTGCCTAATAGTGTTCATTATGACGATTAAATATTCCACAGTTAGAAAAATAAGACTCATCGGTCCACAAAACGCGATTGATAAAATCATCATTCTCTCTAACTTGATTGATAAACCATCTGCAAAATGTTGATCTGCGGATATAGTCGTTTGGTTGTTGAACAATGTGAAATCTGTAATGGTGATATTTATGCTTTTTTAAAATTCTTGATGCTTGAGACTTGGATACGTTTACTTGGGTTTCTATTTCCCGTGTTGAAATGTTTGGATTAGCTTCCACACAGGCCAGTGTCAACACCTCATCTGCAATGTCTCCATTTATGTTTCGAGTAGGTTTTTTTAAACATCCATACTGCTGCATATTTGTGTTCAATCTTTGAAAGATTTTAATGTTTGGCTATCTTTTTTCGGGAAAGTTTGTTAAGTATGTTTCGGCAGCAAGGCGATTGTTCTTATTACATTTTATGTATGTACATAACATATGATATTGTTCGCTTGTTGAAAAATTTGCCATTTGAATATTTTATAGAATAAGTACATCACAACTTATAACTGGGAAAGAGAATACGCAAATGCCAATTATTAGTACAACAGATACACTAATTCAACATGACAGTTTGTTATATTTTCATTTGTTTAAGAGAAATCTGATGATGCCTATTTGATAAAAAATTAAAATTATTATTTTCAGTGAATTTTTTATTTAAACATATGTTGTGATACATCGTTGAAAGGAGAAAAAAATATGCTATCTAACCATCTAAAAATCCAATATGGCGTCTATTTAAAATATGAAAGTTGATGCTAATATCTCGATAACCGCCACCTTGAATTTAATTTTAATATCACTTTTAAGTGCACACAATTGAACTAAGTAACTTTTATAAGAAATATTTTTCCGCATCTTTTATTATAACAAAAATATTCGACTTCGAAGAAATTGGTAGTTTTCAGTTTTTTTAAATAATTTTTAAACCGTTTGGAATTTAGAATGTATCTATGCGGAAATTAAATAAGCTATCCAAATGGCACAACTTTGCCCATTTAAGCAGATCTCTATCATTAATAATAAGAAAGATACCTATGCTATCCTACTCAATTTGGGACACCCTGTATATATATATATATATATATATATATATATATATATATATATATATATATATATATATATAAAGTAAAAAATCTAATTACGTTTATTCTTGTACCTTTCATTTATGCTCTTGTTTATGGAAATATGAAATTTTACATAAAGCAATTGCAAAATCTTGCAGTACTATTTTTTTGCTAACATGCCATTTCTTATTTAATGAAAATGTATTTTATGGTTAGCTATAAAATTAGACATTTGCAATTTTTTCAGAAAAATAAAGCAAATTCGAAATCTTGCATGATAACTATAAAAAAAAATGCATATTTGCAATTTTTCAGGCAATGAACCAAATTCGTTATGTTGCTGAGAGCACCACTATTTTTGCTTACATACCGTTTTTTTAAATTCATTTTAGTATTGAAACAGTACTGCAGTTATCCTAGAATTAACGTTGTGTGTAATTTGAAATATAATCATAGGTGGGCACTCGACAATCTTAAAGCCTGCAGGTACTTGATGAAAAAATCCACAAATTTTTCAAACCACTTGCAGTTATCTTACAAGCAATCAAAGTAAACATTTACAAAACGCTGGGTGGTTTCCTATGGATGATTCGCAAATAGTTGATCCCAATGGGAATTTTAACGTTGTAATAAACCTTTCAATGGTTCTAAGATTATGCGAAGATTATAAAAAAATTATTTTAAACCTCCGTCATGAGTTAGTTTTACTACGTTCTAGTTTTGATACTAATGCTATAATTAATCCTACACCCGATGAAGAAATAAAAGTTGTTTTAAACAAAGTTTTATGGAAAATGCCGCATGTAGCCGTTGATGATACTCAACGAATTAATTTAATAGAATGCGTTGCAAAAATCAGGATTTGCATATTCCGTTTAAAGGATGGGAGTTGCATGAATATCAACTTCTACAAGAAACGCAACGTCATACATGGAACATTAAAACAACAACACAATTAGAAAACCAAGATTTGTGATTGTTGGTTTCAAACCAACCGAAAAATAGATACATGAGCAACTACAGTCGTTTTGATCATTGCTATTTAACCAACATGAAACTATATTTAAATTCAGAAATTTTCCAGTAAGACGACTTAAATTTGAAGTTCGAGAATAAACAGACTGCGTTGTTGTATAAGATGTATGTCCAATTTCAGCAATCATACTACGAAAAGGAAAATGAACCACTTTTTAATCCTGAAGATTTACGAAGTATTGCGCCATTAGTAGTCATAGATTGTTCTAGACAAAACGAAGCGTTAAAATCTGGTACTGTCGATATTAGATTAGAATTTGAAACTAGCAGAAACGTTTTGCCAAATACATCTTGTCATTGCCTTATACTTCATGATAAGATAGTCAAATACAATCCACTCTCAAACAGCATAAGAATATTATAATTACTTTATTACTGTACCTTTACAAATTATGAAAAAAAAACAATAAATCATTTAGCAATCACAGTCTATTTATTATTATTTTACATGTTCAGGCACTAAAGATAAGGGACTGTAAATTTCATGTAAAGACACAGGGTAGTGTAAATCTCATTAAAAAAAAATATATCCTATATCAGAATCATCGGAAATATTAAGTACGTCTAAACGTACTATTTCTGGACTGGTGCCATCTAAAAAAAAATTCAAATTCTCCATATGGAAATATTCAGACATTGCAGCCCCATGTAAATTATTAACATCAAAATACATTAAATAAGAAGTAAATAAATTCTTATGCTTTATTATATAGTTTCAATAGATATAAGTGATCCAATAGTGTATCTTAGGTGTTATAATGAAATGGGTTTTTAAATTTATTTGACAAAATTTTAAAGATTTGCAATACATGCACATAACACATTCATTTGTAATAGTTGTATATTAAGTTTTCTGTTTGTTATCTATCACCTGGCGAATTTATCAACTCTGCTGTAAAACAAACCTACTTTGCTGCTGGAGTTTCTTTAATTGTTAGACGTTAGTTCTTAGTCTGTGTTTGTCAGTATTGTATGCTGTTTGTAGTCTTAATTTTATCTCTACATTTCATTTTTACATTAAATGTTATTACTATTTATTTGGGATCCTCGTTCATGTTAAAGCAGTACATGTATAAACATCAAATTGTGTGTAAGTTTCTTAATTTTAATTAGGTTAATGACTGTGTTTTCATTTTTAATTTTTAAATTTTAGATCTTGATAAAGACTTTATATAAGTCGAAACGTAGATTTCACAATAAATGATTATTTCATAATAGTTATTTTTTGGTTACGAAAGACAATCCCACGAAATACTACAATCAACGTCGCTATATATATATATATATATATATATATATATATATATATATATATATATATAGGTATGTAATTGCGTTTACATTGAAAGCAGGTTGTATAACAAAAGTCATTACACGAGCCATGCTACGTCAGAAATTCTTTCATTGTCAAGGTGCTGCAATATGGCTTACAATAAATTAAATTACGACGTTAATTCTAGGATAACAGATTGCATAAATGTTTTAATACTGGTTTTTAAAAATTAGGTTTTATTTTACCCTACAATTAAGGCGTGATTGAATGATTTTATTTAAGGTACTAGATTTATCTCCAACAAAACTATCGAAGAATGCTGACATAACATCGCAAAGTGTAATAGACTATAACTTCCTTGCAACTAGAAAAAAAAATGCTTGTAGTATGCGATTTTTTATTTTAAATTACACACGCAAATTTAATTCTAGGATAAAACTGCAGAATGCTTTTTAATACTGGTTTAAAAATATTTGTGTACCTAATCACAACCAGAAAAACGGCATTCTATTTTTGTTTTAAAAACAAGATATTAAAATCATGTCAATAAAAAAAATCTATAATATCGAGTATTTTTTTAATATATTTAATTAAAATGTATAAAAGTCAAGTTGTTTCAGTTGTACTAAAAAAGTAAATATTTCAAATGATTTCTCGGTGTTAATTCTAGGATAAAACTGCAGAATGCTTTTTAATACTGGTTTTAAAAAATTTGTGTACCTAATCACAACCAGAAAAAAGGCATTCTATTTTTGTTTTAAAGGCAAGATATTAAAATCATATCAATAAAGAAAGTCTATCATAACGAGTATTTCTTTAATATATTTAATTAAAATGTATAAAAGTCAAGTTGTTTCAGTTGTACTAAAAAAGTAAATATTTCAAATGATTTCTCGGTGTTAATTCTAGGATAAAACTGCAGAATGCTTTTTAATACTGGTTTTAAAAAATTTGTGTACCTAATCACAACCAGAAAAAAGGCATTCTATTTTTGTTTTAAAGGCAAGATATTAAAATCATATCAATAAAGAAAGTCTATGATATCGAGTATTTCTTTAATATATTTAATTAAAATGTATAAAAGTCAAGTTCTTTCAGTTGTACTGAAAAAGTAAATATTTCAAATGATTTCTCGGTAAATTTAATTTTGTGGTTTTGCAATTGACAACTTTAATTTTAAAATATGGTATATACGCGTGCACCGTTTCGAAGTCAGACCGGCCTTCCATTAATGCTGACTGAGTGGGTTTATTTATTATTCTGCTGATGTTAGCATTAAATCTCTTGAATACATTTATTGTATTTTTCTGCGAACGTCAGCATTAAATTTATACATGACTGAGTTTATTAAATTTTCTGTAGATTTCATATTTCTACAATTGCTATCTAGACAATACCTTAGCATTAAATTCTTGCTGACATGGGTTGAATTTTCTGCTGTTTTTGTTGTTTAATATCTTTATATACTCAAGATATGTGTGTGATAATCGCTCAATCTTTATTGTCAAGTTGTAGTTGTGTTCTATAGAACAAATCAAAAATGAAAACTTTTTTTAAAATTGCCCTCGTCAGGAAAGTGGTTGGGTTAAAATTATTGAGTAGTTTATAGTCAATCCAAATAAAGTGCTGGAAAAATCTTTGGCTCCGTGAGCAGATCCACCAATTGCAACGTACGGCCTGATGAGACCAATACACAGTATGTATTCGTTGGCTTAATATATAGATTTAATTTTCTTAATGTATTTACTTGATCTAATCGTCATCTGAATCTTTTTTAGTGAACACAAAGAACAACCAGAAACGACCGCGCGTCAAAGATGAACAAGACAACCCTCATAGAACTGATAAGGCAATATTTTACCGTTCAGAGTTGGAGTGAGTTAGAACTATTCTTTATATTTGGGATGCTTGCTCATTTAGAAAACGAAGATATAAACAACTTAAGTGAATTATAGTATGTTTATTCTAGAGTACATAACATTATATACATATATATATATATATATATATGTATATGTATTTTATAAATAATAAAAGAAAAGAAAAATACATTGTGTGTTTCATTTCACATTACTCCCAATTTAATAACTATGACTTGTTATTCTTTAAAAGCGAGAATGAAAAATTGATGCAATCAGTCTGTCTGTTTGTCTTTGGCAAATTTCGAGATATCTGTACATTGGGAAACCAGTAATCAGTAAATAACTTATAGCATATATTTCAATAGATTTATTTCTAGTTTTTGAAGTTGGAGCATTTCATAAATTTCCCGTTTATATTTCTTGCAGATAACTGAGTTCGCGATTTAATAACTACGACTTATTATTCTTTAAAGCGAGAATGAAAAATTGATGCAATCAGTCGGTCTGTCTTTGACAAATCAGTATATATTTCTTGCAGATAACTGTGTGTTCGCGATTTAATAACTATGACGTTATTTTTTAAAAGCGAGAATGAGAAATTGGTGCAATCAGTCTGTCTGTTTGTCTTTGGCAAATTTCGAGATATCTGTACATTGGGAAACCAGTAATCAGTAAATAACTTATAGCATATATTTCAATAGATTTATTTCTAGTTTTTGAAGTTGGAGCATTTCATAAATTTCCCGTTTATATTTCTTGCAGATAACTGAGTTCGCGATTTAATAACTACAACTTGTTATTCTTTAAAGGGAGAATGAAAAATTGATGCAATCAGTCGGTCTGTCTTTGACAAATCAGTATATATTTCTTGCAGATAACTATGTGTTCGCGATTTAATAACTACGATAATAAGAAATTGGTGCAATCAGTCTGTCTGTCTGTCTTTGGCAAATTTCGAGATATCTGTACAATTTGTTAAATGTTGTAAAACCAGTAAAGAGCTATTGCGTTGATCAATTATAATTGCTTTCAGGGTTGAGAGTCCCATTTGTGCTGACTGAGTTTAATCGTTTTTTTTTTCTGCAGACATCAGCATTAAAAATTTCGTACTGACTACAATAATACAGACACAATCTTTCTATTATTTTTTATTATTATTAAACCATTCTTTTAATAAAGAAGGTATTTTGTTTTGTACATTGCAGACTATTATTACTGTGTCTATAACAATAGATGTTACATAGTAAACGATTGTTGATTTTTAACTCCGATAGCTTAGGACAACTTAGTGCAAGCATATCAGTTACAACATTTTACATTATATAGGTTTCCATCCATTTCTTCTTTTCTAGACCCTTCACACAAACTTCTTCACCGGGTCGGATAATTTGTTTCAAATAAAGCGCTATATATGATGACACCATTCCAGCCGTTGAAGATTCATCCCAAGAAAGACCATGAATATTACTTGTCACCCAGTCGTTATGTTTTATATGATCTTGGCTCAAACAACTAGACTGCATTGGCAATTTAAAAATTTGATGCCAAACAACGCCTTCCAACAAGTCCAAAACCGCAATTTCTTTTCACACAAACTCGTTTTTCTTGTATTTAAATCCATGAATATCAATTATGTACACGTTTGTATATGTAAGTACGTAAATATGCAGTAAACTTTGACTAATTAAATTAATATTAGGAGCAATCTCCTTATATAGCAGATTATCACCATCTGCATACTTTGCTAACATACTTTTCAATCTATCACAAGAGTGAACACACATTTTGAATTGAAACCGGCTTATGTATGTATTTGCAGAGTGGTCGCACTTTGAATTCAAACCGGCCTTAGCATACTTTGCAACTGACCTACTTTATAACTTCTCGCTAGAATTCAAAACAGCCCCATGTTTTTTCTGCACGCACCTACATTATTTCAATGTAGCATACGCGCGCGCGCGTGTGTGTGTGTGTAATATTTTGAATCTGACCTACTTTACAACTTCTCGCTAAACGGGAATGAAAAATTAATGCAATCAGTCTGTCTGTCTTTGACAAATCAGTGTATATTTCTTGCAGATAACTGTGTTCGCGATTTAATAACTACGACTTGTTATTTTTAAAAGCGAGAATGAGAAATTGATGCAATCAGTCTGCCTGTCTTTGGCCATTTTTTAACGTAGCATACGTGTGGACACGTTTTAAAGTCAAATCGGCCTATGTGTATTTGCAGCCTCTAAACCAAAGTAAAAACATAAATCTGAATCCACTTTAATTAAATACAGCATTTTTATACAATTGATTTAGATGTTATATTATGAATCTGACCTACTTTATAACCTCTCGCTAGAATTCAAAACAGCTCCACACTTTTTGCATGCACCTACATTTTTTTCAATGTAGCATACGTGTGTTTGGACACTATTCATTGAGAAAATACTAAGTAATTTTTTTCTACGTCATAATTTCAGGGTAATCACACTAACTTAGTTCTATGAAGAATGCGAAAACACTTATATTTTTAGTTTGCATTATCATATTTATAAATTCCAAATAGTCATAAGTGGAGAGTCGGGTAATTTGTGGTTTTCTATTCTCAAGGCATCTGAAGAATGTATAATTCTTGTGGGTGGATATGCGACATTTAAATAGGTATACTTTCATCGTTTTTTTGGATTTTATATTCCAAAATAAACAGCCACATAGAGATATCCTAGCTACACTACTGATGAATGTATTATAACTTACAGCGGTAATTCTTGCATTTTCAGCCATCTTAAGCGGGCTGCTTTAGACTTAGACGATCATTTTCTGGTACCACCTAGATTTTGGTTATACACCTTTTTATATTTACCCATCTGAAAAATGTAAATACGTAAATAAAAAAAACTTTACACCAGGCGACAACAGGAAGTAAGTATACTGTAACTTTTTTCGTATTTCAGATAAATATTTGAAATTTGAAAGGCTTGTACAAGACAAAGCGGGAGTACAAATTTTTTGAAATAATTGTAAATTTCAAATTATTTACGGTCTGACTAGAAGTGAAAAGTACTGTATAAACTACACACCCTACAGTTTTGTACATTTTTAGAATCAGTTGAACATTTTGTCCTAGAACATTATTTCAATTTTTTTAGAAATAGGTGTTTTCTTATTTAAGTTATGAAAAGAAAAGTAAGCGACTTTAATTCTCCTAAATTGGTGTATAATTGTGAGAAAAATTTGAAATCTAACGATTTTTCATGTTATTAGTAATAGTTATATTTTCGCCAGAAATTTCAAAACATTGTTTTTTCTCAAAAGTAGGATTTTGCAAAATCTATTAGGCTGGATCTCAATAAATTTTAAAAGGATTTTTTAAAGTTTTGGTACTCTAAATAATCACAACATGATAGGACATTTTTAGGGGACTGCTTAAATTATAAATAGGGTTTATGTCGTTTTTAAGCTGATTTATATAAGACAAAAAAGTTAGTGTACCCAGTTTCTGTTATTTTCACCATTCGGTGTCATAAATTAAATAATGAATATTTTTGATAAAATAATGTATGCAAAACAAATAATTTATTTATTCAAGAAGACAGTAATTGCTCGACTAAATCAAATCTACAAAAATTAATGTCAATATTTGAACACGCATTTTCAAAGTGAAATATATAATTAATTAATTTATAATTAATTTTGTCCACAACTTATCTGTCTATCCACAAAGTATAAGAATTTTAGAATATACGTAACCCTCAAGCGCAAATACACCCACATTAAATAAAGCATTAAATGTTTGTTTATAATAATAACGAAATGTCACTCTCTGAACAATAAACTACACATCAAGAATAAAAATTAGCGAATACCATGTGCACATAAATGAAATAATACAATACAATACAAATTTGTTTCGGCAAACGACCTTAGCTATTATTAGAATGCACTATGTACCTAACGCTTTGCTTGCTGTTCAACTTCTAATTCGCTGAAGGTCATTTACGACCAATAGTTACAGAAATAGAGAAAATAAACCAGCATCTTGCCGTATCCTAGCAACCGTTTTTTGCCTAACTTGGAAACGAAACACTAAACTACTAAAGTTAAAATAAAGTAGTTCCCTCTATCATGCGAAAGCTATACCACAAATGCGGTTATTTTAAAATTAGTTCGTGTTATGAAAATAGAGGGATGCTATCGCGCTCTTAAATAAGACCGACGGTCCCAACACCAAGCATCACCGATTACTTTGTTTTGCTGCGTATTGAGATTTGTTGCTCGATTGCGTGGGAACGTAAATATTACGTATTATAAATTTCATACTGCAACTAAAAACCCTACAAGAATAAAGTAAATTATAATATAGGTTGCATCGTAGGCATAAACATAATATTAATGATAATATGTCAATTGTTAAGTGCATTATGTCTCATAATTGAAATTTAGAATCTTATACTGAAAAGCTTTTCCTTCAAAGAGTGAAAATGTTTACAAGATATTAAAAATAATCAAATGCATAAGTAACAATTATTTACCAATAATATGTGAATTATTACTTTAATATCAGTTTGATGTTATGTGTGACAAATTAACACCCCATTTTGTAAACATGGGCTTGAAAGTTGTTCCAGGCTTGCTCCGCATTGTTCCAGTTCGACATTATTTTAGTTCAAGCGATTCTTGAAAAATGCGGGAAAAACCCATTTTATGATTCGTTACTGGTATCCCATTTTTCGAAAATCGAAGGTTTGACCCTCGCTTAAGATTGTTCTAGTTGTTTCAAAAGGACAATTCCGTATCTAAACGATTTCTCAAGAAACGGAAAAAAATTTTTTTTTCTGACACCCTATTTTTCGAAAATCGAAAGTTTGACCCTCTCCGAAGATTGTTCAAGTTGTTTAAAATATTGTTTCAAAAGGACAATTCTATTATCTAAACGATTCTTCATTTTTTGACAAACAAAACTGCGGGACCAAGAACAAACATACTTTTACGTCTGTGAAGTTGGGCCGGCTCATGCAAGATTTTGAAATTTTGTCAATGCAGATCGTTTATTTAAGATTTTTTTGCCATTTTGGATGTTGTTTAGGCCTGCAGATGCGTGGCTTTTTAAAAATCAAATTGCTTGGGGCCACACTCCTAAATAAACGCTAAACAAACGATTTGAAGTGACAAAATTTTTAAATCTTGCAAGGGCGCAATGCTTTCTAAAAACGGTGCTATGTTTTAATTTTCATTTTGAAGTGTGGGCCAGCTAGGATCACGTGACCCTGGCCGCGCAGTTAAACTTTGTCAATAAGTCTTTAACCAAATGGGTGCAAAAAAAGGAAGGCGAGTGCTAGATGGTGCATAACGAATGCATTCTGTATATAAATGTTTTAATAAAAACTGTCAAAAAATTAATTTTGGGAGGAGTTGGGGTGGTTTAAGAAAGGGTGAGAAGATTAATTCTGATGGTGCACAAGGGTGCATTGCGCTCTATAAACGGTAGTATGTTTTAATTTCTATTTGGAAGTGTCGGCCGGCTAGGGTCACGTGGCTCTAGCAGCGCGCACTATAAATTTGTCAATAAATCTTTAACTGAAGGGGTGTAATAAAATGTAAGGTTCGTGCATAAAGGGTGCAATGTTCCTGTATTATTATTTTTTTAATTTTGAAGTGAGCCGGCTGGGGTCACGGAGATGTGTGTGAAGTAAGCACCCCATTTTTTAAAAATCATAATTTTAAAAGTTGTTTCAGATTGTTCTAAACTTGTACCGCATTGTTCCAATTTGACATTATTTTCTATCAAAAGATTCCTCCAAAATTTGGAAAAAAACCCATTTTGTTACTGGCACCCCATTTATCGAAACATTGTTCCAAAAGGACAATTCCGTATCTAAACAATTCTTCAAAAAAACGGCAAAAAACATTTTTTGGGCACCTCATTTTTCAAAAATCGAAATTTTGGCCGTCGATTAAGATTGTTTCAGTTGTTCCAAACATTGTACCAAAAGGAGAATTCCGTATCTAAACGATTCTTCAAAAAAACGACAAAAACATTTTTTTGCTGGCACTCCATTTTTCAAACATCAAAACTTTGGTCGTCGATTAAGATTGTTCTAGTTGATCCAAATATTGTTCCAAAAAGACAATTCCGTATCTAAACGATTCTTCAAAAAAAGGGGAAAAACGTTTTTTGAGAAACAAGACTGCCGGGCCAAAAGTAAACACACCTTTCCCTTCTTGCTCCAATGGATATCTTTTTGTTCTGAGCTGTTCTAAGCTTAGAAAACATAGTTCTGCAGTATGAATCTCCTGTCACCAGCGGTTCTCTCAAAAATCGATGTTTTTACTATATCGACAGGAGTAAACATAGCTTTACTCTTTTGTTTCAATGGCTAACTTTTTATTCTGAGCTGTTCTAAGTTTAGAAAACATAGTTCTGCATTATGAGTCTCCCATCGCCACAGGTTTTCCCAAAATCGACGTTTTTACTGTATGGACAAAATAAATATAGTTTTTCTTTTGTTCGATATAGCTAACTTTTTGTTCTGACCGTATAGTAGTCATCGCTTTCATTACAAAAATATGAAGGAAATTATGAATGGATGTGTTTGACAAGGATCTTATGTCATGGAGCGTTACGCAAAAAAAAAACGTGTATACCTATAAAATCTACGTGGTTTTTTCCTAACGAAAAGAATATCTCACTAACCACAAGGAGAACGAGCATATAAGTTATATTTAGAAGTACATGTATATAATAAAATATTAATAGCATTTAATAATAATAATAATAAAATAAGTCATATATTTGCCAAAATTTTGGTGTAATGTATTTCAAAACAGTTTTTCTACTCCCGTGTATATAGTTCCACTTCACATATCAATATTTATACGTGAAGTACTATTTCACGCATCGGTGTGTGAAATAGTATCGAACGTAGGAGATTCATATTGCAGAACTATGTTTTGGAACAATGTTTGGAACAACTAGAACAATCTTAATCGACGGCCAAAAATTCTATTTTTGAAAAATGGGGTGCCGGCAAGAATATGTTTTTTTGCCGTATTTTGTAGAATCGTTTAGATACGGAATTGTCCTTTTGGAATAATGTTTGGAACAACTAGAACAATGTTAAGCAATGGCCAAAACCGTGATTTTCGATAAATGGGGTGCCACTAACAAAATGGGTTTTCTCCAAATTTTCAAGGAATCTTTTGGTATAAAATAATGTCGAATTGGAACAATGCGGTACAAAATTAGAAGAATCTGGAACAACTTTCAAAATCATGATTTTTTAACAAATTGGGTGCTAACTTCACACACATGTCACGGAGCCATTATTATTACTATAAATATCATTTAAAATATTCAGGGTGCCCCACTTAATCTCGCTCACTATGGATATTTTAGAAACCAGCAAAAAAAGTTGCTCCCTTTAAAGACCTTTTAATAACATGTTTCAGAATGACGATATCGATAATGATTCCTGAAATATCGTGAAAACACTGAAAAAATCATTTTTTATAAATTCCTCATAACTATATAACATAACTATACCTATAGCCTAAGCAATCACCTTGCAGTGCTATTCATAGCCTGCTAAACCTTCAGCGAGAAGCGGTTTTCATAACTTGCTAATACTACGGCGCGCAGTGCTCCCAATACCTGCGTATTCTCCGACAGTGACGCTATCCGCCGCCGTTCCTGGGGCACGCCACTATATTCATCGTTAATAGTCAAATAAACTACGTATGGGTGGTAAGCTCCGTTCCATGCACCAGACCAACTGGAAGCAAGCACAGAACACTCTCCGACGTGCGCTTCGATCAACCCTACCGAACGCAAAGCTTCTGTCGTCTCTACCACCATCGTCGAACCATCTGTGGTAAGAACTTATTCAAACCGCCCCCTCGACAACTGCATCCCGAGAAGTTGTTTATTGTGATGTCACCGATTGCATCTGTCAAGTCTATCTCCGGGTCAACACCCCCATAGAGTTCAACGGCGACGCACCCGACGAGGCCTAAGGCACCACTACCGCGACATATTCCGAAGGGTTTCGAAGATCACCGAAGACCTCCGAACTCCTCAAAGCTGTACATACGTTAACACCGTAATTTTTTATATCCTACCGTTGTCTCACAAGTAAACTTTCTAGTTACCGCTTGAAGCGAGCGGACGTGTTTTGCAGAGCTCCGCTTCAGCAGCTAACAAGTAAGTTTTTATCCAGGGTTTATATTATTTATTGTTAAATTATTTTATTTGAAGCTTTGCTTTTTATTGTGCTTTATTTTTATCATTGTGTGGCATTAAATTTTAAATACAGGGCAGTAAAATAAAAATTTAAAAACAGAATTTAAACCGAATAAATATTAAATAAATCCCGTTTTTCTATGTAATTTAAGCTAAAATCCGCGTTTTAAAATAAACTAACTAAATTTCGGGTTAATAAAACAAAAATCTACTAAACAAATACTCAAAATAATTTCGAAATAACTTAAAAAGGCGTTTTTAGTAAATTTAAAACAAAAACCGTGTAAATCGAGTAAAAAGCCGGGTAAAACAACCAAAAAGTGTGTGAATTTTTTTATAGTGCGCGTATAATCAAATAATAACCTAAAAACAAAAATCTAAGCCCTTTTAAATCAAATAAATAACTCAAAAACTGTAAATTTTATAACAATTTTAGTATAAATTTTCTGTAATTTAAGTACACGCGTACTTAAAGACTCCTTTAAAACGATTTTTGGTATATTAAGCGGTGTATCAGTTGAAGGTCGTGCTAGTTACCGAGTGATTAAGTGAAAGTGCGTTTCCGGTACCGCATTCCGATAGTGCCTGAATTTATTTGTTAAATACACATTTAAAATTAAAGTGTTGTTATTCATAAATTAGATATTTTGAAGTAATTAGCTTATTTAAATTTGATTTGGTGGTTTAAAAATTTTAAATAAATAAATAGTGTTCTTTACGGTACTTTTTGAATCGAGATATTTTTATTGGGTTAACGAATTTATTTGGTTCTAGTTGTTATTGACGCTTAGTGTTTATTGTATTTTTGTTAAATTTGTAATTTAATTGGACGGTTTGAAGTTTAAATAAATACAGGGTCGTTTACGGTTCACCCTTAACCAAAATATTTTTATTGGCCCAACGTTTTGCGTTCTTCTAGCGTCGTTCTTTTAGTGTCGTGACGGTCAGGTCGTTTTTTGAGCTGCGTTTTAGGTGTCATTCTTTGTTGTTAGTTTTGTCAGCATAATGGTCCACCGCGATGAAAAGCCGTTGCCCAGAAGAAAGAAGGGTGATCGGTCGCAGTCTGCTAGGTCGGAGGCTGAGGGCACTGTTGGGGTGAAGCAGCTTAAGGTAGTGCTTAAGGACGTCATGATAGAGACTCAGGAGGAGGTACAGGAAGTGGAGAAGGAGCCTGTGTCTGCGGCAGTCGTGTCGGGGGAGTCGGAGCTTCCCGTGGTGGTTGCGGAGCCAGAATTGCCCTCTACTTCGAGAGCCCAGCGCACGATGTCGACTAGCAGCAACGGTAGCGTTGATGCTAGCGACCTCGATGAGCTGGAACTCTTGAAGTTTAGGGTGAGGAAGGCGCATGCTGCCGTCTATGGGAAGGTGGCGACGACCTCCGTCACTATCGTCGTGGAGGATAGGAAGATGGTTCGGCACGCCGTGGATGATATCCGCGACGTGACGAACCAACTGATAGGTATGGTTAGAGCGCTGCGTTTTTGTTTAGATGGTTCGGGGAGAGCAAGTGTTGTTGGGGGAAGTCCGGCGGTGAATTCTGTTGTTTCAGGAGGCCAGAGTCAGGGTGCGTCGGTGCAGCGCAAAGTATCGTACGCCGCTGCAGCTTTAGGTTCTGCCCCTACGTTTGCTGTCAGGGTTGACGCCAGGTCAGGCCAGAAGGACGACGTGATGACAACTCTGAAGCAGAAGGTCGATTTCGCTCGAGATGGGTTTGTTGTTGTCGGAGCTCGTAGGACGCGCCGGGGCGGTGTCGTTGTGGAGTGCGCAGGTCGCGACGACGCCAAGAAGCTGCAGTTGAAAGTCGGCGGGAACTGCAAGGAACTCGTGGCGAAGACCATCGAGAAGAAACGTCCACGGGTTGTTCTTCCGGGAGTCGAAGCGGAGATGAAGGCTGAGGAGTTCGTGCGGTTGATTGCGAGCCAGAATCCCCGCTTCGGCGATTTGAAGCTAGAAGACCACCTGAGAGAGAAGTTCAGGTTTGGTGGAAAGGGCCCTAGGGATCCCTTCGCCAACGTAGTCTTCGAAGTGACCCCCACACTTCGAAGGCGTATATTAGCTGATGCTATTAACTTAAGGTGGCGAAGAGTATGGGCCCGGGACCACTTCTCGATGACCCAGTGTTACCGGTGCTACGAGTACGGCCATCAATCGATGGAATGCAGGGAGAAGGTACAGTGGTGCGGTAACTATGCCGAGGTCGGGCATGAATTCAAGAATTGCCGGAAGGCAGTCCCTTGCTGTGTGGTTTGCGCTAGGGCAAACGACAGAACTGGCGGTGGCGCAAAGATCGATACGCGCCACGACGCCAAGTCGAGTAGATGCCCCACGATGCAACGTCTAAAGCACGCAATAACACGAAACATCGATTATGGACTGTGAAGATAAAACAAAGTCCATAAGAAGCAAGAAGATTAAATTCGCGCAACTAAATCTCGGGAAAGGTAAAGGGGCAACAAATAACTTCGTAAAGTTATTCATCGAAAATAATATCGACATCGGGCTTATACAGGAACCGCACCTGTATGGCTACATAATAACAGGTTTTGGGAGGGAGGTTACCGTCTTAAACGCGAATAGTGAACGACCGCGTAGCGGGATAATAATAAATAATGTCGTCAGCTACGCCATCGCCAAACTCAACCAAGTCGAAGAAACCTACCACGCGAATGAGCAGAAAAGTTTGTCAGTAATCTGGGCCGTTAAGAAGTACCGAACATACTTGAAAGATAAGCCTTTTACACTCCGCACAGACAGCCGCGTGCTGCTATGGTTGAACAAAACCAAAGACACCCGTTCCAAACTCACCAACTGGGCCCTGTTGCTACAACAATTCACTTTTGACATCCAACATTACCCCGGACTTCAGAATGAGCTACCGAACCATCTCTCACGCCATCCGTCAACAATGACATTCCCGACGCGGTCACAAGCGAAAACCGCCTGCTATCACCAAACAACCCAAGCAATCCACGGGCAAACTACGTAGCTCTAGTTGACCTGCTCGAACGGATACAAACTGCACAGCGAAACAGCAAAGTCATTGGACGGATGACGCAAGAATGGCTCGTCGTACAGCAAAGAGGTCCCCAAAACCCATACTAAGAAAAAATCCTATAAGACTTTGTAGTTGAAGACGGATTCCTCTGGAGATGCAACTCTACCCAGAACCGCCTCCTTGTGCCCCCGATCCACAGACCAACGTCTTGTACGCTTTCCACGACCTAGCTGAACATCCATGCATCGACGAAACTTACCGCATCTCGGCGGAAGATTCTTCTGGCGGAAGGTCGGTGATGCGATAAGACAATATGTAAGCCAATGTTGGACCTGTACTGTTACAAAAAGAGGACCGTATCAACAGAAAGCACACCTCCGACCACATCTACCAACCGAGGTCATATCCGCCGACACCATGGGACCATACATCATTTCACGTCAAAACAATTGATTCATACTGGTCGTAACCGACTTGTTTGGCAGATAGGTCGAAACTTTCCCTGCCTGACATTATAATTTGAATAAGTTGAATAAGTTGATTGCGTGCCAGAATCCCCGCTTCGGCGATTTGAAGCTAGAAGACCACCTGAGAGAGAAGTTCAGGTTTGGTGGAAAGGGCCCTAGGGATCCTTTCGCCAACGTAGTCTTCGAAGTGACCCCCACACTTCGAAGGCGTATATTAGCTGATGCTATTAACTTAAGGTGGCGAAGAGTATGGGCCCGGGACCACTTCTCGATGACCCAGTGTTACCGGTGCTACGAGTACGGCCATCGATCGATGGAATGCAGGGAGAAGGTACAGTGGTGCGGTAACTATGCCGAGGTCGGGCATGAATTCAAGAATTGCCGGAAGGCAGTCCCCTGCTGTGTGGTTTGCGCTAGGGCAAACGACAGAACTGGCGGTGGCGCAAAGGTCGATACGCGCCACGACGCCACGTCGAGTAGATGCCCCACGATGCAACGTCTAAAGCACGCAATCACACGAAACATCGATTATGGACTGTGAAGATAAAACAAAGTCCATAAGAAGCAAGAAGATTAAATTCGCGCAACTAAATCTCGGGAAAGGTAAAGGGGCAACAAATAACTTCGTAAAGTTATTCATCGAAAATAATATCGACATTGGGCTTATACAGGAACCGGATCTGTATGGCTACAAAATAACAGGTTTTGGGAGGGAGGTTACCGTCTTAAACGCGAATAGTGAACGACCGCGTAGCGGGATAATAATAAATAATGGGACGTGCGCCGGAATTATATTAAATAATTTATCGAACGAATTTTTAACGACGGCCGAAATCAAATCAGGGGGAAATGCGTTCTACGTAATAAGCGCGGTCGATTCCCGGCGGGAAAATTCCCAAACCGAGGACTTGATAAATCAAGTAGATAATATTATTCGTAAAATCGGCAGAAATAAAAATCTAATCATCGGGGAAGATTTTAATGCCAAGTCGCCACTATGGGGCAGCCTATCAAAGACGATAGAGGGTCGCAGGTTGCTGATCTTTTTACGGAATGGGACCTTAGTGTGATAAACACTAATGAACCACCTACGTTTGAGGGGCATAGAGGCAGCAGTTTTATAGATATTACTGCAGTCTCGCACGAAATGTTAGAAACGATTTGTAATTGGAAATTAATGTCGAACGAGGAAACGCTCTCTGACCATAAATTAATAACATGGGACGTTGAAACCAAAACAAGCGCAAACGAGCAGCTAACTATATTTCCGCGGTTCTGTAATAAAAAAAGAAAATTGGGAGCGATTTAAACAAAAATTTGCCGAAAGTATCCCTGTGCTCGAAAATGAGATATTTAACTGCCGAGTGACAGACGAAGTAGAAACACTCGCGAAAAAATTGAACGACGCCGTGGTAGACGCGTCGTCGTATTCCATGCCGCAAAAGAAAATATTTAAAAACAGTGTACCCTGGTGGACCCGGGAATTAACCACCAAGCGGGCAGAAACGCGTAACCTAAGGCGCCGCTATCAACGCGCCTCGGGAGATATAAGAGAACAACGGAGAATAGAACATAATCAAAGTTACCACGAATATAAAATATTAATAGAAGAAACGCGAACGAATAAATTTAAAGAATTCTGCACGCGAAACTCAGAGAAAGAACCCTGGGGAACCGCATACCGCGTAATTAGAGGAAAACAACAAAAATCGCGCTCAGTAATATAAAGAAAACAAATGGCGAATACACAGAAGGTTTTAAAACCACGGCGGAATATTTACTAGAGAAATGTTTCCCATCGGATAATCCCGAGGGCGAAGAAGGGTCACACGATTTAGTACGCCGTAAAGCTGCAGAGGCGCAAGGAGGATCTTAGGAGGATGAACCCTAAGAAGGCACCGGGGCATGATGGAATCACTTCAGACGCAGCTCTAGAGGCGTGCCTGTTAGCCCCGTGTGTCTTTGTCGGGTTGTTTAATCTTTGTTTAGAAAGAGGCGTTTTTCCGCGTTGCTGGAAAATCCAGAACGTGAAATTTATACTCAAACCTAAAAAGGCGGATGCGTCAGATCCGGGCAGCTATCGTCCAATTAGCTTGCTATCGGTGCTGGGGAAAGTTTTAGATCGCGTTATTACTACGCGTATTGAGCACCTTGTGCGAGACAGCGGCGGTTTTAATAACCGACAGTTTGGTTTCGTGGAGGGCAAGTCGACTATCGACGCGTTAGAGTTTGTTGTCGGGAAAATAAAGCAGGCGAGAGATGCTAAAGAGTACTGTGTCGTTGTTGCTTTGGACATTTCAGGAGCATTTGATGCTGCCTGGTGGCCATTAATCGTTTGCGAGTTAGATCGTAGGGGTTGTCCGCGAAACTTGATGTTCTTGGTCAAGAGTTATTTCTCGGGCAATTGGCACAGGTTGAAATTCCGGGTCATGTTCTGATCCCACGTTTTGGAAGTTGTTGTATGAGAGCATCTTTAGGGTCAAGTTGCCCGCAGGTTGCTCAATCGTTGGGTTTGCGGATGACACGCTTTTAATTGTAAGATCGAGATTGTTAATGGATATGCGCACAAAACCGAACGAGGCGCTAAATAAATTACACGAATGGTCGCAGGCGGTAAAATTAAAATTTAACACGGCGAAGTCAAAGGCGCTTTATTTCGGCACGAAACCAGGACAGAGACCTCCTAGGCTAGAGCTAGGAGGGGAGAAAATCCCGTTTAAAGATTGTATTACCTACCTCGGCGTTAAGATCGACGATAAATTAAATTGGAAAGCGCACGTACAATACGTAAAAAGTAAGGGCGGCGAAATATCAAATAAAATGATGGCGGCGGCTAAAATAAAGTGGGGTTTCAGGGGCGAATCGCTGAGGACAGTTTATGCCGGTGCAATTGAGCCGGCGTTGCTGTACGCAGCTTCTGTATGGGCAGAAGGCTGTAAAGTCAAAGAAGTGCGTCAATTGACGAGCGTACAACGCATAACCGCTGTAAAAGCGGCGAGGACGTACAGAACCACCTCCACGGAGGTGGTCTTGGTGATCAGTAAGACTCTCCCTATCGAATATGTCGTAAGGGAGATTAGAGATAGGCGATTAATAAATATAGGAAAAGGGCGCGAAATTATCGAAGATCTTAATCTTGGTAATAGGGAAATTGCAAGAAAGATCGTTGTATCTGAGTTGGGATACCCGGCTGATATTAGAAGAATCGAGTTTGTCGAAGGTGATGAGGACGCGATGGGTATCAGAATTTATACGGACGGTTCACGTATAGACGATGGGCAAGCAGGCGCGGCGTTTGTCGTGTATAAGCAGGAAAGGCAGGTGTTTCGGTTTCAAACCAAACTCGCGAACTGGAGCACAATTTTCCAGTGCGAATTGGTAGCCATACGAGAGGCTATCGATTACGTAATAAACCATACGGGCAGAGACGAGTATTATATAATCAGTGATAGTAAATCGGCACTGACGGCTCTAACAAACATGAACACTTCGACAGACCTCCAAGCGGACGTCTGGAGGATAGCGCGTACGGCGCTCGAGTTTCGACGTTTAAAGTTCTGTTGGGTCAGGTCGCACAATGGTAACGTAGGAAACGATAGGGCTGATGAATTAGCTAAAGAGGCCGCGACGGGAGACTTTCGAATATCACATTCGTCGATACCGAAGTCTTTGATTAAAAGAAAGCTGCGTGATAAGTCAATCCGACAATGGGAAGAGAGGTGGAACAACGCTGCCACGGGCAGGTTGACCCACAAATTCATACCGAGCTTAGTAGCTAGAGGCAAGATCGAGGTAAAACTTGATCATAAAGTGGTTCAGTTGATAACAGGGCACGGCGCCCTGAAAGCGTATTTACATAGGTTCGGGTTAACCAACAACGACTGCTGTGAATGCGGTGAGGGCGCGGAAAGCGCAGAGCACGTGCTCTTCGACTGCCCGCTTGAAGCGGCAAATCGAGGGTTGGCTGATACGAAATTAGCTATCGTAGGTCTAGCATGACCAAAGAGCCTAGAGGAAGTCGGGAAAGTGGCTAACCAGAAGGCGTTCTGGACAGCCTTTATAGAGTTCGCAGGAAGGGTTACGAGATTAGACGGTGATAATCGTGTGTAGGTCGGGAGGGGATGGTGGGAGGATTGAAAAATTATAGATTTCGACCTGGCGTAATTTTGACATGATAAGAGCATTGTAACCAAAACCTGCAAGAAAAAAACAAAAAAACCAAAAAGACAACAAAAAAATAAAGAAAAAAAAGAAAGAAAACCAATAATAATAATAATTAAATAAGTATACCCAAAACTCTAATATGCACGACAAACACACACTAAAACAATCACTGTCCCACCTTCTACGCGCAGAAAATCGGAAATAAACGAAACAAATAAATAACAACAAACCAAATCAGGAAACCTCATTAATTTAAATAAGTGTAATAAATAAAAAAATAATAAAATAGAGTAAAACCGCGCATCCCCCAGGACTTAAAAGTGAAGTGATAGTGATTGTGATCCCCCCCAGAACATTTAGTGCATATCCACCGGGACTTTAACAGTGCATATCCAACTCCCCCTTAAAGGTAGAAAACCAATAGATATAGGTAGACGACCAGATCTTCGGATGCTGGAGAAAATTATATTGAAAAAGAATAAAATTGTGGCGGCTGTACTTGCATGAGCATGGATTTGTGATTTTAAACAGATTTTGAAATAATCTAACAAGCGCGTTTTTTGTGTAATGGCGCTAGTCGATATAATGCTCATGCTAGTGCACCTGATAATGTATTTGCTTTTGTTGATAATATGCACTGTTACATGCTTTTGCTTATTCAGAAATTTATTTATATATTTATTATATGTTTATTTATATATTTATATTATATTTATATTTATTTTTACACTTATATTTTTGCCTGCATTGTATTGTTTTGTGGCTTGATTCGTTTGACGTTCTGTCCCCAGTTTTTGGTCGCAGTATATATAGAAAAGAAGATTGTATGTATATTATGTCTGTTAGGGAATGATAGCGAACGTTAGGGACAAATTTAGAATAAAACACTTAGATCAGGTAGGACGAATTTGTAAATTTATAGAGCAGGCAAAAAGCTGGATTCACTATTAATACTTTTGGCAACTGCTTAAAAATTTGAATCCATTTTAAATTAGCTAGCTAGATTTGGATAGTTTTAAGTCGACCCTTCTGGTCGCACTGGTAAGCAGAGCCGGCGTCTGCTATCCGGTATTACGGATCCCTCCCCCTCTCATTTTTGCTTGTTTTTAGTTTTTATTTTAGTTTTTATTTATGGTGGATTAATTATGAAGTTAGAATTAATAAGAAGCACGTTTATTTTTCGCGTTTAAACCCAATGTAGTACCTCCGGGTGGAGCATTAAGGACGTGGCCGCAAGTATAGCGGCCCTAATTCAAATTATAATGTTTCACAAGTAAAACACGAAGTCTTTCGAAGAGTACCAAAGACCACCGAAAACGTCTCGGCGTCCTAAAACTGTAAATTTTTTCTAACTATCGCTGTTCAAGTTCTCACTGGACCTCACAAATGAATTCCGAAGCCTTCCAAAGAGTTCCAAAACAACCGAAGGCTTCTGAACCCCTTTATGCTTGTATATATGTTCAATTAAGAGTTTTTAAATTCATATCATAATTCTTTGTAACTTAACGTAGTCCCACCGGTAAAATACACAGCCTTCCGAAGAGTTCCGAACGCCGAATACGTCTGGACCTCTTCAGACTGTAAATATTTTCTAACTACCGTTATTCATCAGCTTATTATAATTAATTATATTTATGTAAACCACTTTGTTGCTTAGTATAGCATTTACAGCTCATATCTTTTACCTCTGATAAGAATTTAATATTGTAGCGGGCTATTATTAACGCCTTCAAAAATTTAGAACAAGTAATAACAAAAGTCTTTATTACTCACTATTAACAAATTAACAGTACATGCCTTATTTATAGATGTTTTCAGTCCAATTAACTATGAAGCACTATCACACTAATGGTTTTACAAGCACTAATATCTTCTTAAAAATCCTTAACCATAAGTTTTCTTAACAACACTAAACACTACTATAATTTATTTATTATCCTTTTGTCTATTTATGTACAAGCTGGCGGTACAATATGCACGTTCACATAACACAAATTTATATTTACTATAGGACCTTTAAAACGTAATGACCATATAACTATACGCGTTATGATTTATATACGACATTTGGATATAGACTAACTTCTGTACACTCATCACCGATCTTATGTACATATATATATATATATATATATATATATATATATATATATATATATATATAGTAGTAGTTGGTCGTTTACTCTATAAACATGTAATTATATTAACTAAATTTAAATAATCCCCTTTTGGGTACTCCAATATTTGTATTTTAACCAGTGGTGACTAACAACAACCCTGATGTATAGGGTTGTGTTTATAATTTTAATATTTATGCATTAACAATTAAAATCTTGATAAAGGCAACAACCCTTGCCGAAACGTCGATTTATAATTAAATATATGCAAAATATTATTTCGTTTTAATTTTTTGGACTAAAATATCCCAATTGTACAGTAAACATTTTATCGAAAAAACACTATTATACTAAACTAGTCCATTGACTATAAGTGGAGTTATATATATATATATATATATATATATATATATATATTACTCATATTTAGACCAGGGTAGAAAATTAATTAATTACATCAAATAATTTTAATCACCGTGTATAAGGAATTTTATTAGATAATACGCTTTATTATTAAAAAAAACCGTGGAGCATAAAAATTTATTCGTTTCATTAAAAATAAGGGATTTAAATTATTTACAAGACGCTTTATATAAAAAGAAGCAGAATTAAAATGCTCAACGTGTAATTTAATTATTCCAAGTAAAGAAACAAATGGAAATTACGTGCAAAATTTATATTAATTAATTCAAGTTTAAGTAACGAGTATTAAACGAAATGTACAAATAATAATTGAATATTTAATTAGGATTCACTAAAAATTAAAGGGTATTATTTTAATTGGAGTTAATTGAACCATTAGTAACATATAATATGTATAAAAGCTTGTGAAAACCCAATAGTATTCAAATCGTAGAAGGGTTATTTAAAATGTTACGATTGAACACACCTGCGTATTTTTAAAAGGCAATTTCAGTTTAATTTGTTTAGATAAACATGTCGATTCTACGGATATTGGAAACGGTCGGATGCTTTAGCACGAAATGCAAAACAGCGTTTATTTAAAAGTCACGTTCTGCGTAAATTCTGCAGATAACAAATGGTTACAGAGAATCTTGGAGAAACCGTCGCTTAATATTCACGGGAAGGCTAGATACGGGGTTATTTAACCCAGATAAGAATACACGTGGACTGAAATAATCGATAGTAAAAAATATCAATTTGCACCACTAAGAACAGGTTAGATAGAGACGGATAATATGCGCAAGACGGAGACACGAATAATTAAAGGCGGGATTTGAGCAACGTCACGAGGGTCACGATTGGTTGAAAATAAGATGCAAATATGAGAGGTAGAAACAACGATTTCTGTATAAAATTTAATTAGGTGTTTTCAGAGGTTGCGTGCCGTGTGGAAAATTTCTGAGATTTTCAACTTGCGCGTGTGCAAATTTTGTAGAACCGACGCACAGGCGGTCGAGATGAGAACATAGAATGCGAAATTCTAAGAATTGTCCGTTTTGGGGACAAAAGCGGCGCACGGGCGAGCTATTATATATACCAGTGTTAATATGAGTTTCGCTCTCTTAGATTTTTTGATTATTCCATGCTTTAAGCAGTGCTCTTAGATTTTCGATTTTGATTCAGTAATTTAAACAGTTTGCTCGTATATTTTGGTGATTATTAAATACTTTAAAACAGTTTGCTCTTTACGTGCTACGATACAAGGTAATAAAATTTAGTTATATTTACGAGTATTACGGTACCAACTATCGAAATTGTAACGATAAATGAATAAACAAAAGTAGGCAGTTTTGGCGTATAGAGTGAAAGAAGTATGAATTTCTTTGCGATTTTTCGGGGGTGTTAATAATTAAATGGTATTCGTAATCGTGATTGGATCCACAAAACAAGATTTTGATATACATAGAGGAGTCCTGAGAAGCTCTGAAACAACTTTAGATGAATGGTGGTGTAGAGAAAATTTTTAAAAGCGACCAGTAATCCGAGGACCTAAATATAACCCAGTTGGAATAGTGAAATTAGCAAGGACGATGTACTTTGAAGCCACTAGTGCAGTAACCTTCAGGTAACTTATACTTTGTTGTTCGATTTTTGATGTTTTGGTGTGTGTTAAATAACTTTATAATTTGTTTACTTAAAATGGACAGTAGTGAATTTATACAAACAACAAAATTTTAATTTTAAGGTGAAATTTTCTTGTTTAAGTAGAAAGGAGTATTTAGTATTTATGTTCTTGATTATGATGGAAATTTGGGTCTGTCTTTGAGCTCAATTAGGCGAACCTGGTTAATTAACGTAAAGGGGTGGAAGATGCTCCCTTTTATTCAGACTCAGGTCTGCAAATATTGTTAAATTAATTAGTAGGCATTCTACAAGGACTTTAATCTTGGATGCAAATGAAAAGGATAACAAATTTAATCTTGAAATGTTATGATACTGAAATTTATGCTGAAATTTAATTTTGAAATTTTAATGTATTATAAATATTGATGTAAATAGAGTTAAGGTTGATGTTTGTGGTAGGAATGTATTTGTTTTGTTGTATGAATGAGGATGAAAGTTTTAACTAGATGAGCAGCCAAGGCGGAAAGAGCTAAAGAGGCGAATATCCGAAGAGAATCACAGCATACATGACGCCCAATCTGTGGGGCTCTAATGTTTTTTTTTTGAAAGGGCCAGTTCCCGTGACCAAAGGTGTCAGCAAAGGTTTCACAGCAATATATATATATATATATATATATACCCTATAATTAACTAGATGATTCATAGTCTGGCGTTTGCTCGAATATTATAGACTTCTGTAGAATACACTTCGGTTATTTAACTTGCGTATTTGATGGGTTGCCTAATAATTCGTAACAATATAATAACCTATTAGAACGAATTAGAAAGTAGGCCAACTACATGATTTCGCATTTGAGGTATAAATGCCACCTGTACTACTAATCTTTGCGTTTACATATCAAAAGAGTTTTGTGATTGTAATTATCCCTTTAGTAGGGTACAAAGAATACTACTATAGTAAGCCTGCTTGTTGTAAAGGGCGATTAAAGGGCGTAGCAAGGGGCAGCAGCCTTGCTGGCTAAAAGATATTGGAGGAGAGTCGTTTGGTCTCGGGCGATCCTCAATAATGTACAAGGTTGTTGGGGTTGCCGTGACGGATACGGCTTTTTGTTAAAATCTTTAAAAAGTGCGTTGTGGAAAAATATGGGAACTTACCACAATATTTCCCAGGTATGCGTGGCCTAAAACGCGAACTATATATGATGGAGAGCTTACAAGTAAAATTCTTGTCCGGAGGTAAAATACTCCATCATTCGGATGTCTGGGTCGGGGTAGGTGGGGCACGTTATCGTAAGAATTTAAAACAACGGTTCGATTTAGTGATAGGGATTGGAATATAAGGTCATTACTTAGAGTAGATTGTAACCTTTAACTATTCTTTTTTAGTTTAACGAGAATTTCCGATAATTAGGAAAGGAGCCCACGGCAAGTTAAGATGGAAGGTGGCTCTATGTTGAGGAAATCTCAAAGGTAAAGCGGCTAGTCGAACTATATGCTCTGGGTAGAGAATGAGCTGTGGGTCGGGGTGTAATTGCAACCACTAATAATCAGAATAAGGCGCCACCGTATTTTTTATACTGAGAAGACCTGATACAAGTCCCTTGTACAAGGCTAATGCGGAAACCTTTCTCCTATAACCGCTATACAATTTTCAAAGACCACCTAATCTTTGAAGTTTCTTACCTTATGGCTCGACCTTGACCTTAGCAATCCTCCACTGCACCTGTGAACAGATTAAACAAAGAAAAGCACTGTTTGTGCATTCATACTCAAAAATAATTAAATACAATCAGAATCATCTTTCATTCCTCTTAAATAAAAATAGTCTTTAGTCCGAAAATAAGAGTCTATTCTTTTGGTATTCAATAATGTACTTTTCTACAAAAAAATATTTCTTTCTTTATAAGTTAATTTGGATAATGAAAAATTAATTACAATGGCACTGGATAAGATCCGTACCAATTACTATTTAATGCGGTTTATATAACAAATTGACAAAGCATAAATTGCTTATTTATAGCAAAAAGTTAATTACGGTAGATCTACCTTAATTTCACAGTAGATAATTACAGATAAGTATTCATAAAATATCAAATGTAAAAATTTAATTTTTAAGTACTCAAAATTGTAAGAATTCACTTTATCTAATTAGTAGTGACATCTTCTGATGTTTCATTGAGTTAATAAGAGAATTTAGTAAGAGCGAATTACAGATTCATATCGCATAACATCGAAAAATATAATTGAGGTCTGTCCTTGACCTGTTCAAAGTTAACACAAGTCGATAAAGTAAAATTTATCTCGTTACTACGTCGATAGTTCAAATAACATACGAACGTAATTTTTTGTACATACCAGAACTCCAATTTGCACCAAAATACCAAAATACCTGCTTGGGAGCTTACGTCACCATTAACAACGGAATCTTCCATTTTAAACAAATAGTTGTGCTGCACTCTGAAAAACACATCGCTTGACCTCCATTATCTACGCTTCAATTTACAGATGTTCCAGGAGTAATTCAAACCACAAGAAAGAGCGAATGTTGTTTGTAATTAACTTGAATAAATTATATATGGGATTCCATGTTATATAAGAATAGAATTGTTTTTATTAATTTCGCTTGAATACCATTCAGAAAAATTGCTTATTTATAATTTACGTTGCATTATATGTTAATTTACATTATTCCTTAAAGTTACACTGAAAAATTTTTAATTAATATCGTTATAGAAACAAATTCACTTACTGTTCCTAACGGTCCTTTAACAGAACACCTCCTCGTTCTCCACGAGTTGTTTAACTAAGAAATCGACCATCTAAAATAATTTTCGAAGATGGCCTACACGTACCAAACTTCAATCGTACACGCTTCCAACACAAAAAGTCATCCCAGAACATCGTTCCTAAGAACAATTTCAATCTGCTTTTTCCCACAGCTGTGTTAGAAGTGACGGGCCGAGCGTGTCGCTGCCGGTAACAACGTTACCTTGCAGTTTGTGAGTAGAGGGGGCTTTAGGAAGGATACTAAACAAGAGCTTTATATTGTCACCGTAGAAATTAATTTTTAATATGAACTAACTGCTAATACTTTATTGGACAATAGATGATATTAAATTAAATGGATTGGATAGCATTATAATGCATTCTATTATTTACTATTAAATAAAAGGATTAATTACACGGGTATATATTAGGTGGAAAATAAGATTGCTACAAGATAAGTTAACGAATTTATTAGTCGAAATGAGAAAGGAAAAGCTGGACATTTTAGGTATTAGTGAGGTGAGATGGCCAGATAGTAATGACTTTTGGAAAGATAATTATAGAATAATTACAACTTCTTCAACTAATGGACAGGCAGGGGTAGTAATAGTGTTAGGTTTAGGACGTAAAGTTAAAGAGTACATACAATTTAGTGATAGAATAATTAAAGTTAGATCGAGTACGAAACCCACAGACACTGTTTTAGTACAGGTTTACATGCCAACAAGTCAGTACGAAGATGAGAAAGCACAAAAGATATACCAGGATATAAATAGAATAGTGAGAAAAGTAAAGGGAGATGAGAATTTAATAGATATAGGCGATTTGAATGCGTCAGTGGGAGGAGGTAGTGAGGGAAAAATGGTAGAAAAATTTGGGTATGGTAAACCAAATGATAGAGGAGAAAGATTAGCTGAGTTTTGCCAGGAACATAAATTAGTAACTGGAAACACCCTATTCGAAGAACATGTTAGAAGAAGATATACCTGGAAAGCGCCAGGTGATAGGAATAGATACCAAATGGATTATATTTTAGTTAAACAAAGATTTAGAAACCAAGTTAAAAACTGTCGTAGTTATCCAGGGGCTGACATAGATAATGATCATAACTTAGTTAAAATAAAGTGTAATCAAAATTCAAAAAATTGCAAAAGGCTAAACGAGAGGGATGGGATATAGGTAAGCTTATTGATAATAAAGTAAAATAGGAATATGAACAAGTATTAGATAATAATATCAAAGAGATAGCTATAGGAGGAAACGTAAAAAATAGATGAAAAGAAATAAAAAGGGCTGTACAAGATACAGCAACACAGACTATAGGTAAGAAAAAATAGAAGCGAGAAAACCATGGGTAATAAAGGAGATATTAGATTTAATAGTGAATAGAAGAAAGCTTAAACCTTTCAGAGAATTGGATAGTAAAAGTAAGCAAAAATATATGGAGTTAAAAATAAGATAGTACATGAGTGTAGAAAAGCTAAAAATAAATGGATGGAGGAGAGTTGTAAGGGCATACAAGATGATTTGAGAGTAGGTAAAAAAGACAGGACTTACCGAGCAGTTAAAAGGTTTTTGGGGGAAAATAGGAAAAAATATAAAGATATTAAAGATAAGAATAATAAGCTTCTAATAAATAAAGTTGATGTAGCAGATAGATGGAAAAGATATATAAAAGATTTATATAAGGGAGACGATATGGATGAGTTAGAGAACGACCAAGAAAAGGCTGTTGAAATAGGGTTCTTAATATTAAGAGAGGAATTTAATAGAGCTGTTAGGGATCTTAAACTAAATAAAGCGTCGGTGATAGACGATATTCCCGCAGAATTAATAACACTAAGAAAACTTTAGACAGATTATATGAACTAGTAAAAGTAATATATGACACAGGTGAGGTCCCAATAAATTTCGAAAATATATTATTATTCAAATCCCAAAAAGGCAGGAACTGATAGGTGTGAGAGTTTTAGAACGGTTAGTTTAACTTCCCACGCATCCAAAATACTAACAATAATAATTAACAATACAGTAGAAGCTTTGACTGAGAATTATTTAGGCGAAGACCAATATGGTTTCCGTAAAGACAGAGGAACTAGAGAACCGATACTAATCATTGGGGTAATTATCAAAAAAAGTTTACAAAAAAATAAAAAGACTCATTTTGCGTTTGTAGATTTAGAAAAAGCATTTGATAGGGTTAATTGGATTATTATGTTCAGGGTTTTGCGAAAAATAGGAATCTCTCATTGGGATAGAAAAAATTATTTACAGTCTATATAAAAACCAAAGCATAGTAATTACATTTGATGAAATAGAAAAGGAAGCTAAGATTAGAAATAGTGTTAAACAGGGCTGTATACTATCTCCCTTAATTTTTAATGTTTATATTGAGGAAGCGTTAAACTTAGCTAGAGAGAGAAAAAGATAGGTATTAGTGTGCAGGAAAGGAAAATAGACATGTCACGTTTTGCAGATGATATAGCCATTATAGTAGAGTCTAGAAAAGAGTTTTTAAATATTTTAGATGAGATACTACAGAGTAACTATAGTATGGGAATTAACTCAGGAAAGACAAAGATAATGACAAGCGAGTTACAGCCTAGTTCTAAACCAAAATTAAGAGGAGGTAGATGAATTTTGCTATTTAGGTAGTATAATTACCAAGGACGGACGTAGCAGAAGGGATTAGTATCTAGAATAGCTCAAGCTAGAAAAATGTTTTTAAAAGAAAAGACTTACTAATAGCTAATGTATTAGTTTAGATAATACAAAAAGTTTCTTAAAGTCGTACGTATGGAGCGTTCTACTATACGGTAGTGAGACTTGGACAATTAAAGAGGTAGACAGGAAAAGATAGAAGCTTTTGAAACTGGGTGTTATAGGAGAATGTTAAAGATTAGTTGGACAGATAAAGTAACAAATGGGGAAGTTTAATGAAGGATAGGCGAGAAAACCTGGATGTGAAAACAATCAAAGGTCAGAAGAGATTGAATGATAAGCCACCAGTTAAGACATGAGGGACTATTTAGTAAGGTCTTAGATTATAGAATACCAAATAAAAATAGAGTAGGAAGATCTAGACAAAGCTATATTAATCAAATTATTAGAGATTTAGGTTGTGAAGGGTATATAGACCTTTTTAGACTAGCTCAGAATAGAAAAGAACTTAGAGTTGAGTCATGCCGACCTTAAGTATGTTCGAAAACAAAACAAAAAATAAATAAAAATCAGTTAATTAAATGTCACCATGACATAACTCACAATTAGTTAGCGGTCATGTTGGTCATGTTGGCAGCGATTCGTTGCTTAAGCCTTACTATAACATATAATGTAACACTTTTCCTTTTTTGGAAGGGATAACCAGGTAATATTTCGTATCTTTATAAATGGGGATCATGTAAACATGTTGGAGTTCTTTACCAACCATCAGGTTGCTAATATCTATGTAGAGCGAGGTAGCTAAGAAAAAGATAGAAGAGTATAGCAAGACCTAGACCAAGCTATATTAGTCAAATTATTAGAAATTTTGGTTGGGACGGGTATGTAGAGCTTTTTAGATTAGCACAGAACAGAAAAGAAGTTACATCTGCGTCAAACCGACCTTAAGTACGGTCGAAAACAAAATGATGGTATTCAAGTTCCTAATCGACTTCACAAATTCCGAAGCCTTCTGAGGAGTTCTGAAGACTACCGAAGACTTTTACATCCCTTTAAACAGTTTAAGTTTCACTTTGTTCTACAAGCAACCACGAAGCCTTTCGAAGAGTTCTGAAGATTACCGAAGACTTCCGAACTGCTTCAAACTGTTAAAATCGTTCAATATAACTATTTCATTTTTATTTTCATGTATTTATGAAACTTATAATTATTTTTGCTTATACTTATTAAACATATAATCAAGCCAAGCTTACATACTTTCAGACGCCGCCCACCCGATCCATAACTAGTGGCGTCCAACGTGATTAGGCCGTCTTCACAGAAAATTTTGCAAACAACGCGCTTGCAAGAACCATCAACATGCCCGAGATGAGGAGTCAAACGACATCAAACGTCCAGTCGGACACCAACCAGCCGCCTACAACCCAGGAGGTCATTCAACCACCAACAGTTCTATGACGGATGTACCTACAACTACCGCTCAATTCCGAGGCCAAACAGTCATATGGTAGGAAACATACGCGATGTTCCAACCCACCTACAGCGAATTCAAAAGATTCTGTCTGGACAAGTACGACAGTCCAACCATTAGTGCCAAAATAACCTCCGAGGACTATAGACAGAAGCAGATGGCCTCTCAACCAGTAACCGCTTTCCTCGGCACTAAGATGCGGCAGGCCCACCACTTCAAACTAGACATCAACCGGGACAAGGAGCTGTTCACGAATCTCCTCCTACCAACACTGAGGAGTCCAATTCAGTGCCACATGCCAACAATAGTATGGGAAATGGTCTCCCGTCTCACAAAAATCGAAGAAAACTCGAAAGAGGCAACAATAAAGACGACGAACTCCACACCAGCTGCCAGACATCCTCCCACAGCAGAACAACTACCAAGGTGCCGCTTCTGCCCTCAAAGACACTGGCACCGAGACTGTCCAACGAGAAACTCGGGAGGCACTCCGGCCGAGCTGCGTCAGCACACCGCCCGGCAGGCCAAAACGAACTGGCGAAACTAAACATAACGCACGGTGACCTACTACCTAGGATCCTCGTCACAATACAGAAGACAACCTTCAACGCACTACTACATACAGGAACATCGACGTGCATGATTAGGGAAGACCGAATACCCGCAGGATCACGGGTAGAACCCTATTATCCTCGGCCTATCCAGCCAAATCAGGGGCTGAAATGGCAATCAAAGGCAAGTTCCGCATACTCTTCACCCTCGGAAAAGTGACGGACCATGAAACTTTCCTGGTAGTGACCAATCTAGCAGAGGATGTCATCTTGGGCAATCCTGACTTGAACGCCAAAGAGCAGTCATGCATCACAAGCCAGGATCTGTACACCATGGAACACATAACCGCCAGACGCTCCCCTGGAACCAAAGAACAACACCCGTCTCCGCCAACAAGCCATCCTCGCAAACCACAATCCACCAGTTCCCAGCCAAATTTCAACCCAACTTCAACAGTTTCTTGAGGAGTTCCAAACGGTTGTCAACGGACCAACACAGCCAACCGCCACTGCCAGCACTAATCATACGATACGGATCAATCCACACACTTTTCCGATTGCAGAGGAAAGGCTGGCTATCCGAATCATAGAGTCTAGCACCTCGGCCTACAACTTTTCTATAGTGATCGTGAAGAAGAAGGATGAAAGACTACGATTTTGCGTCGACTATCTGAGACTCAACTCCTTCACCAAAGATGAAAGCTCAAACTTACCAATAATTGAAACGCTACTAGACCTCGGTATAGCATCCGCTTTTACCACCCTCGACCTCAAATCAGGATACTGGCAAGTACCACTCGACACCGAGTCCAGACCTCTCACAGCATTCACCACGCCCGATGGAGCCAGTTACCAATTACGCGTCATGCCATTTAGACTGAGAAATGCGGCAGCAAGTTTTTAGAAACTAATGACACAAGAGGTACTGGCGGGCTACCTCCGCCAATTTGTGCTGTACACCTGGAAGACTTAATAATTTATTCTAACAACTGAGAAGAGCATCTACAATACATTCGACAAGTTCTAGAGGGGTTCGAACGACACAGGCTTCACCTAGAGTTAGAGAAATGCAGCTTTGAAGTGCAAAACATTGAATACCTAGGTCACGTCAAAACCGCCGAAGGTAAACAACCCATACCAAAACACGTGGAACAGATCCATAAGGCAAATCGCCCAACAACCGACAACGGCAAAGGTCCTTCCTCGGCCTTACCAATTGCCCGCGAGACTATATCCCACGGTGTGCAGACCGCAAGGACCGTTAACTAACTTAATCCAAACCAATCAACGCTTCCAATGGATTACAGAAACTGAGCAAGCCTTCCAAGCTATCCAGCAGGCCATCAGCCAACCATTGAAGCTTTACCGACCAGATTTTAACCGACCTTTCATTTCACAAACCGACGCCAGTGGAACAGGCATTACAGCAGTCCCCAACCATGAGATCGAAGGGTCTCGAAACGTCGTCAGCTACACCAGCGCCAAACTCAACTAAGTCGCAGAAACCTACCACGTGAATGAGCAGAAAAGTTTGGCAGTAATCTGGACCGTTAAGAAGTACCGAACATACTTGAAAGATAAGCCTTTTACACTCCGCACAGACAGCCGCGTGCTGCTATGGTTGAACAAATTCAAAGACACCCGTTCCAAACTCACCCACTGGGCCCTGTTGCTATAACAATTCTCCTTCGACATCCAACATTGCCCCGGATTTCAGAATGAGCTACCGAACCATTTCTCACGCCACCCGTCCACAATGACATTCCTGACGAGGTCACAAGCGAAAACCCCCTGCTATCATCAAACAACCCAAGCAATCCACAGGCAAACTACGTAGCTCTAGTTGACCTGCCCGAACAAATACAAACTGCACAGCGGAACAGCAAAGTCATTGGATGGATGACGCAAGAATGGCTCCTCGTTCAATAATGAGGTCTCCAAAACCCACACGAGGAGAAAATCCTACAAGACTTTGTTGTCGAAGACGGATTCCTCTGGCGATGCAACCCTACTCAGAACCGGCTCCTTGTGCCACCCGATACACAGACCGACGTCTGGTACGCTTTCCACGACCTAGCTGAACATCCATGCATCGACGAAACTTACCGCGTCTCGGCGAAAGATACTTCTGGCCGAAGGTCGGTGATGCGATAAGACAATATGTAAGCCAATGTTGGACCTGTGTTGCTACAAAAAGAGGACCGTATCAACAGAAAGCACATCTCCGACCACATCTACCAACCCGACTATGAGAGGTCATATCCGCCGACACCATGAGACTATACATCACTTTACGCCAAAACAATCGGCTCATACTGGTCGTAACCGACTTGTTTAGCAGATGGGTCGAAACTTTCCCTGCCTGACATTATAATTTGAATAAGGGCCACTATACTTGCGGCCACGTCTCAAATGCTCCACCCGAAGGTACTACATTGGGTCTAAACTCGAAAATAGACGTGCTTTTAATTTATTCTAACTTGGTAATCAATTCACCTTAAATAAAATGTAACAGACTGAAATGAAAACTAAAAACAGGGTTTAAATAATGGTATCCTTAGCGTTGACTTTAGAATGTGCCCGATCAACAAGACGAGCAAAAATGAGAGGGGGAGGGATCCGTAATACCGGATAGCAGATGCCGGCTCTGCTTACCAGTGCGACCTGAAGGGCCGAATTATACTATCCAAATCTAGCTAGCTAATTTAAAATGGATTCAAATTTCTAAGCATTTGCCAAATGTATTAATAGTGAATCCAGCTGTTTTGCCTGCTTTATAAATTTACAAATTCGTCCTCCCTGATCTAAGTATTTTATCCTAAATTTGTCCCTAACGTTCCCTATCATTCTTTAACTGACGGATTATATATACAATCTTCTTTTCTATATATACTGCGACCAAAAATTGGCGTCAGAACATCAAACGAATTAAATCAAGCCACAAAACAATATAATGCAGGCAAAAATATAAGTGTAGAAATAAATATAAATATAATATAAATATATAAACAAACATATAATAAATATATAAATAAATATCTGAATAAGCAAAAGCATGTAACAGTGCACATATTAGCAACAGCAAATACATTATCAGGTGCACTCGCATGAGCATTACATCGACTAGCGTCATTCCACAAAAACGTGCTTGTTAGATTATTTCAAAATCTGTTTAAAATCACAAATCAATGCTCATGCGAGTACAGCCGCCACAATTTTACTCTTACCTCCAATATAAATTTCTCCAGCTTCCGAAGATCTGGTCGTCTACTTACATCTATTGGTTTTCTACTTTTATAGGGGAGTTGAATATGCACTATTAAAGTCCTGGTGGATATGCACTAAACGTTCTGGGGGGGATCACAATCACTATCACTTTACTTTTAAGTCCTGGGGTGATGCGCGGTTTCACTCTATTTTATTATTTCTCTATTTATTACACTTATTTAAATTAATGAGGTTTCCTGATTTAGTTTGTTGTTATTTATTTGTGTCGTTTATTCCCGATTTTCCGCGCGTAGAAGGTGGGACAGTGATTGTTTTAGTGGTGTGTTGATCGTGCATATTACAGTTTTGGGTATACTTATTTAATTATTATTATTGGTTTTTTTCTTTCTTTCTTTTTTTTGTTTTTTTTTGTTGCAGGTTTTGGTTATAATGCTCCTATCATGTCAAAATCACGCCAGGTCGAAATCTATAATTTTTCAATCCTCCCACCATCTCCTTCCGACTTATACACGATTATCACCGTCTAATCTCGCAACTCTCTAAAGGCTGTCCAGAACGCTTTCTGGTTAGCCACTTCTCCGACTTCCTCTAGGCTCTTTGGCCATGCTAGACCTACGATAGCTAATTTCGTATCAGCCAACCCTCGATTTGCCGCTTCAAGCGGGCAGTCGAAGAACACGTGCTCTGCGCTTTCCGCGCCTTCCCGCATTCACAGCGGTCGTTGTTGGTTAACCCGAATCTATGTGAATACGCTTTCAGGGCGCCGTGCCCTGTTATCAACTGAACCATTTTATCATCGAGTTTTACCTCGATCTTGCCCCTAGCTTCTAAGCTCGGTATGAATTTATGGGTCAACCTGCCCGTGGCAGCGTTGTTCCACCTCTCTTCCCATTGTCGGATTGACTTTTCGCGCAGTTTTCTTTTAATCAAAGACTTCGGTATCGACGAATGTGATATTCTAAAGTCTCCCGTCGCGGCCTCTTTAGCTAATTCATCAGCCCTATTGTTTCCTACGTTACCATTGTGCGACTTGACCCAACAGAACTTTAAACGTCGAAATTCGAGCGCCGTACGCGCTATCCTCCAGACGTCCGATTGAAGGTCTGTCAAGGTGTTTATGTTTGTTAAATCCGTCAGCGCCGATTTACTATCACTGATTATGTAATACTCGTCTCTGCCCGTATGGTTTATTACGTAATCGATAGCCTCTCGTATGGCTACCAATTCGCACTGGAAGATAGTGCTCCAGTTCGCGAGTTTGGTTTGAAACCGAAACACCTCCCTTTCCTGCTTATACACGACAAACGCCGCGCCTGCTTGCCCATCGTCCATACGTGAACCGTCCGTATAAATTCTGATACCCATCGCGTCCTCATCACCTTCGACAAACTCGATTCCTTTAATATCAGCCGGGTGCCCCAACTCAGATACAACGATCTTTCTTGCAATTTCCCTATTACTTGATTAAGATCTCCGATAATTTCGCGCTCTTTTCCTATATTTATTAATCGCCTATCTCTAATCTCCCTAACGACATATTCGATAGGGATAGTCCTACTGATCACCAGGACAGCCTCCGTGGAGGTGGTTCTGTACGCCCTCGCCGCTTTTACCGCGGTTATGCTTTGTACGCTCTCAATTGACGCATCTCCCGGACTTTACAACCTTCTGCCTATACAAAAGCTGCGTACAGTATTGCCGGCTCAATTGCTCCGGCATAAACCGTCCTCAGCGATTCGCTCCTGAAACCTCACTTTATTTTAGCCGCCGCCATCATTTTATTTGATATTTCGCCGCCCTTACTTTTTACGTATTGTACGTGCGCTTTCCAATTTAATTTATTGTCGATCTTGACGCCGAGGTAGGTAATACAATCTTTAAACGGGATTTTCTCCCCTCCTAGCTCTAGCCTAGGAGGTTTCTGTCCTGGTTTCGTGCCGAAATAAAGCGCCTCTGACTTCGCCGTGTTAAATTTTAATTTTACCGCCTGCGACCATGCGTGTAATTTATTAAGCGCCTCGTTCGGTTTTGTGCGCATATCCATTAACAATCTCGATCTTACAATTAAAAGCGTGTCATCCGCAAACACAACGATTGAGCATCCTGCGGGCAACTTGACCCTAAAGATGCTCTCATACTTCCAAAATGTGGGACCAGAACATGACCCTTTCGGGCATCCCCTTTTCACCTCACGCGACAGAACTTCACCCGGAATTTCAACCTGTGCCAATCGCCCCGAGAAATAGCTCTTGACCAAGGACATCAAGTTTCGCGGACAACCCCTACGATCTAACTCGCAAACGATTAATTTCCACCAGGCAGCATTAAATGCTCCTGAAATGTCCAAAGCAACAACGACACAGTACTCTTTAGCATCTCTTGCCTGCTTAATTTTCCCGACAACGAACTCTAACGCGTCGATAGTCGACTTGCCCTCCACGAAACCAAACTGTCGGTTATTAAAACCGCCGCTGTCTCGCACTAGGTGCTCAACACGCGTAGTCATAACGCGATCTAAAACTTTCCCCAGCACCGGTAGCAAGCTAATTGGACGATAGCTGCCCGGATGTGACGCATCCGCCTTTTTAGGTTTGGGTATAAATCTCACATTCTGGATTTTCCAGCAACGCGGATAAACGCCCCTTTCTAAACAAAGATTAAACAACCCGACAAACACACACGGGGCTAACAGGCACGACTGCACAGCTGCGTCTGAAGTGATTCCATCATGCCCCGGTGCCTTCTTAGGGTTCTTCCTCCTAAGAGCCCTGACGACTTCGTGAACTAGAATTGCCTTATCTGCACCTGTTCCTTGCGCCTCTGCAGCTTCCCGACATACTAAATCGTGTGACCCTTCATCCCCCTCGGGATTATCCGATGGGAAAAATTTCTCTAGTAAATATTCCGCTGTAGTTTTAAAACCTTCTGTGTATTCGCCATTTGTTTTCTTTATATTACTGAGCGCGATTTTTTGTTGTTTTCCTCTAATTACGCGGTATGCGGTTCCCCAGGGTTCTTTCTCTGAGTTTTGCGTGCAGAATTCTTTAAATTTATTCGTTCGCGTTTCTTCTATTAATATTTTATATTCGCGGTAACTTTGATTATATTCTATTCTCCGTTGTTCTCTTGTTTCTCCCGAGGCGCGTTGATAGCGACGCTTTAAGTTACGCGTTTCTGCCCGCTTGGTGGTTAATTCCCGGGTCCACCAGGGTACGCTGTCTTTAAATGTTTTCTTTTGCGGCATGGAATACGACGACGCGTCTACCACGGCGTCGTTCAATTTTTTCGCGAGTGTTTCTACTTCGTCTGCTTCTCGGTAGTTAAATAGCTCATTTTCGAGCGCAGGGATACTTTCGCCAAATTTTTGTTTAAACCGCTCCCAATTTGCTTTTTTATTACAGAACCGCGGAAATATAGTTAGCTGCTCGTTTGCGCTTGTTTTGGTTTCAACGTCCCATGTTATTAATTTATGATCAGAGAGCGTTTCCTCGTCCGACCTTAATTTCCAATTACAAATCGTTTCTAACATTTCGTACGCGACTGCAGTAATATCTATAAAACTGCTGCCTCTATGCCCCTCAAACGTAGGTGAATCATTCGTGTTTATCACACTAAGGTCCCATTCCGTAAAAAGATCAGCAACCTGTGAGTCTCTATCGTCTTCGATAGGGCTGTCCCTTAATGGCGACTTAGCATTAAAGTTTCCCGCGATAATTAGATTTTTATTTCCACCGATTTTACGAAGGATTCCTTCAATTTGATTTATTAAGTCTTCTGTTTGAGGATTCTCCCGCCGGGAATCGACCGGCGGAAGGTAAGGGCTTATCACGTAAAACGTATGCAATCCCGTTTTTATTTCTGCGGTGGTTATGAACTCATTCTACAGATTGTTCAGGATTATTCGGGCGCACGTCCCATTATTTATTATTGTTCCGCATACGCGGTCGCTCGCTATCCGTATTTAAAACGGTAACCCCCCTCCCAAAACCTGTTATTTTGTGGCTATACAGGTGCGGTTCCTGTATGAGCCCGATGTCGATTTTATTTTCGTTCATTATTTTAACGAAATTATTTGTAGCCCCTTTGCCTCTACCTAAATTAATTTGCGCACATTCAATTAACGACCTCCTCTGCACATCATCTAATGGCCTAGGATCCATAGTCGATGTTCCTGGTGATGACTGCTTTCAAACGCTGCATCGTGGTGCACTGGCTGGACTTGGCGTCGTGACGAGTATCGACCCTGACACTACCAACCCTGTCGTTCGACCTCGCACAGACCACACAAAAAGAAACTGCCCGCCTACAGTTCTTGAACTCATGCCTAATCTCGGCGCAGTTACCACAAAACTGCATGCGCTCCTTGCACTCCGCTGACCTGTGGCCGAACTCGTAACAACGGAAACACTGGATCATTGAGAAATGATCCCGAGCCCAGACCCTGCGCCAACCTAGACTGACCGAATCCGCCAAGAAACACCTCCTAGACTCCGGCGACACCTCGAACACAACGCTGGCCAACGCATCCCTGGGTCCTCTGCCGCCAAACCTAAACTTCTCCCTAACCTCATCCTCGAACCTAAGTCCCCTGAAGCGGGGGTTCTGAGCAAGCAACCTCTGCTGGAGCTCTTCCTTCTTTATCTCTCTCTCTACCCCAGGGAGCACGATGCGCGGCCTCCTCTTCTCGATGGTCCTTGCCGTTAGACCCTGACAAGCCCCACCTACCGTTGATTGCAACCTACGAGCGTCCGCTCGACTTGCACACTCGACGACAACGCCATCCCTACGCGTCCGACGTGCTCCGACCACAACAAAACCATCCTTGGCAGGATCAACTCTCTTCTTTAACGTCATCATGACGTCTTCCTTGAACCCTGGATTTGCATCGACACGGACCGCGACCGTCGACGCTGCCTTCTTAACCACTGCTCCGGCGTACGAAACCACCCCTGGAACTAAACGACCTGCTGTTGCCACCCGCCCTACAACGACCTGCTCCGTCCTTGCCGCTGCGACTGCAACCTCCGCAACAGCCTCCTTCACCTCGCCTCGTACCATCCTCAGACCTCTAACCATCTCCAAAAGCTGGTTCGAAACGTCTCGGAGCACGTCCGCGGCGTTGCGAACCACCCTCCTGTCATCGACGGTGATCGTCGCCGAAGTGGCAGGGACCCGCTTTTGGATGAGGCCGTGCGCCTTCCTCGCCCTGAACATAAGGAGGTCCAGCTCGTCTAGATCGCTAGCCGCAACGCTTACGTTGCTGCTAGTCGATTTGTGACGCTGGCCTCTCGATGTTGAGAGCGACTCAGACCCGACTCCACCCACAAGGGGCGCCGGCCCCTCCGACTCCACCACCGCAGACCCAGGCTCTACCTGCGACACGACTACCTCCCCGTCGGGCTGCACAACCAGCTTCTCAAAGACTACCGATAGCTCCTTCACTGCGACCTTCGCAACCGACCCTGCTTCAGACTTCTCACCCCTGACCAACTCCGACCGATCACCCTTCTTCTTCCTCAGCAGCGGCTCCTGATCTCAGTGGACAACCATGCTGAAAAATCAAACAAACAAACAACAACTAGAAACAAAAAACCCAGATCAAAAACGCCCTAACCGTTTCAAAGCAAAATACTTAAAGTTAAGACGAAGTTAAGACGATCAGCTATACAACAAAACAACAGCAAGTACAAAACAAAGCGCTGCTTTAATAAAATACCTAGATTTAAAATAAACCGTAAACTTCCCAGTATTTATTTATTTGTTCAAATTTTCAAACCAGCAAATGAAGTCTCAAATTTATCAAAAATAAAACAAACACTAAAGTCAAAGTAACAACGAAGACAAAATAGAATCACAAACCAAATAAGTATACCTCAATTAAAAATGTACCGTAAACAAAACTGTATTTATTTATTTAAAATTCAAACTAGCTAGTTACCTCAAAAACAAATGTATAAAATACCGGACTTTAAATTTAGAAACAAATTAATTGAAACACGCGTTATTGGAATGCGGTACCGGAAGCACTTACCGCTTGTTTACTGGGTGTTTACTCGACCTTGATATGCTACACCACTAATTAAACCCAAAGATCGACTTTAAGGAAGCTTAAAGTACACGTGTACTTAAAAAATGAAAAATTAATATTCAAATTATTTTAAAATTTACGGTTTTTAGTTATTTGTTTGATTCAAAAGGGGCTAGATTTTGGTTTTTAAATTGTTATTTTATTACACGCACGTTATATAATTTTCCTGAATTTAATTCCTTGTTTTACGCGGTTTTTAACCCGATTTACTAGATTTCCTTTTTAAATTATTTTGAAATTAATTGGGGTGTTTGGTTATTGGTTTTTGATTTATTAGCCCGAAATTTAATTTAGTTTATTTTAAAACGCAAATTTTAGTTAAAATTTAAGTTAAAACGCGGTTTATTTAGTATTTAACGGGTTAAATTATTATTTTGGTTTTATTTAATGCCCTGTATATTAAAATTAACGGCACACAATAATAAAAAATAAAATACAATAAGAAGCAAAGCTTAAACTATAATAAAACAATAATAAATATCAAAAAACTTACTTGTTTACTGCAGAAACGGGATCACTGAGAAACACGTCCGCTTGCTTCAAGCGGTAACTAGAAAGACACCAAGCCAACCACCGTCATCAACCTACTCAAAAACGAGGTTATCTTCCGGTAGGGGTACCCAAGAGCGATCCTCACCGACAACGGGTCTTAATATCTTGACGATGGGGCCGAACACTGGATCAATGGAGTTGTCACCACTGAACTACGTCAATCTTCCACCCACAAGCAAACCCAGGAGAACGCCGGAACCAGGAAATTAAGAAAACCTTGCGAGTTTTTGCAACCCAACACGACGCACGATCCTGGGATCAAAAACTTTCCGTGATAATGTATTTCCTTCGCATGGGGAAGAACGCAGCTACGGGAACTACGCCCTTCAGGACTACTCCGTCCAGGAGACCTCTACCAACCGCCAGTGGACAATCAAGGAGAAGCTCGGTTTCGCCGCATCCGAGAGATTTAGAATCGCGAGCGCCGCTTCAGGGAAAAATATGCCCAAGACGAAGATCTCGCTTTGTTTTCGCCCGGGGACATGGTCATGGTTAGAAACAATCCCTCCACCAGAAATCGATTTGAAACAAAATGAGCTGGATCTCACCCAATCCAAAGAAGAGCCGGACCCAACATCTACTGGGTCCGGATGGAATGGGGAGACGTGAAGACACAGTCCTAGGATATACGACCAGCACCCACTACACCACCACCACCCCGCATCAACCTAGCTACGCTACACTCTTCAGCGTAAAGGAATGTTGACTATATCACCTTTCCCGAGTTGAACACAGAACAAACTATGAATCGCGAGAATTTCCAACTCATTTTTGTGGTACCCAATCAGCACGCTCATTGGTCAGACAAAATTTGGCAATTCCTTTGCACTCGAAAATTGAAACACTCAATTTCATTGGTTAAAGACATCATTAACGTTTTTCAACACAGGAAGCAAAGGAAATGGAAGTGTATAAATATAATTACAAATTCTTCGAAAGACATTCGTTAGTGTTCTCCATAGCCTAAGGAATCAATTTGCAGTGCTCCTCATAGCCTGCTAAACCTTTAGCAAGCAGCGCTCTCCATGGCCTGTTAATACTACAGCGCGCAGTGCTCCCCATAGCCTGCGTATTCTCCGATAGTGACGCCGTCCGCCGCCGTACCTGGACCACGTCACTATAATTCATTGTTAATAGTCAAATAAACTACTTATGGGTGGTAAGCTCCATTCCATGCACCAGGCCAACCGGAAGCAGGCACAGAACGCTCTCCGACGTGCGCTTCGATCAACCCTACCGCAGCCAAAGCTTTAGTCGCCTCTTCCACCATCGCCGAACCATCTGTGGCAAGAACGTATACAAACTGCCCCCAGGACAACTACATTCCGAAAAGTTATTTATTGTGATGTCACCGATTGCATCTGTCAAATCTACCTCCGGGACAACACCCCCGTAGAGTTCAATGGCGACGCACTCGACAAGACGTAAGGCACCACTACTACGATGCCTTCCGAAGGGTTCCGAAGATAACCGAAGACCTCCGAACTCCTCCAAGCTGTACATTACGTCCACACCATAATTCATCATACCTGTACGTTGTCTCACAATTAAAACACGAAGCCTCCCGAAGACAACCGAAGACGTCTGGGCCTCCTAAAACTGTAAATATTTTCTAACTGCCGTTATTCAAGTTACTATTCGACTTCACAAGCAAATTCCAAAGAGTTTCGAAGACTACCGAATACTTTTACACCTGTTTATACTGTATATACATTCATTTAATAAGTGTTTAAGTTTCACTTGGTTCCACAAGCAACCACGAAGCCTTCTGAAGAGTTCCGAAGATTACCAAAGACTTCCGAACTGCTTGGAACTGTTAAAATCATTCATCATCATTGTGTTTTTGACCTTAATTAAAGTCGGTTTGACGCACCTCTAACTTCTTTTCTATTCTGTGCTAATCTAAAAAGTTCTACATACGCTTCACAACCTAAATTTCTAATAATTTAACTAATATAGCTTGATCTAGGATTTCCCATACTCTTCTTTTCTTATCTACCTGGCTCCACATATGATATTAGCAACCTGTTGGTTGTTAAAGAACTCTAACATGTTTATATGATTCACATTTATAGGGAAATAAAATATTACCTGGTTATCCACTCCAAAATAGGAAAAGTGTAAAATTATATGTTATAGTAAGGCTTAAGCAGCGAATCGCTGCCAACATGCCAGACCGCTAACTAATTGTGAGGTTATGACTTGGTGACGTTTATTACATTATATGTTATGGTAACGCTTAAACAACGAATCGCTACCAACATAACAGACCGCTAACCAGGTGTGAGTTATATCATTGTGACATTTAGTTAACTAATTTTTATTTATTTATTTTTTGTTTTGTTTTCGAACTTACTTAAGTCGGTTTGATGCCGCTCTAAATTCTTTTCTATTCTGAGCTAGTCTAAAAAGGTCTATATATCCTTCACAACCTAAATCTCTAATAATTTGACTAATATAGCTTTGTCTAGGTTTTCCTACTTTATTTTTATTTGGTAGTCTATAATCTAAGACCTTACTAAATAGTCCCTCATGTCTTAACTGGTGCCCTACCATTCTATCTCTCCTGATCTTTAATTGTTTCCACACACAGGGTTCCTCACCTATCCTTCTATAAACTTCCTCATTTGTTACTCTATCTGTCCAACTAATCTTTAACATTCTCCTATAACACTAACTTTCAAAAGTTTCTTATCTACCTCTTTAATTGTCCAAGTCTTACTGCAGCGAGAAAATTTTAAAATCTTGCATGGGCGAGGCCAACTTTACACACGTAATATCTTAATAATTGTTTACTAGATACATAATAAGTGATCTCTACATAGCAAAAGTTGCTTTTCCCTGTCAAAACAAGTAGGAATATTTAATTTATTATTTTCCAATAGTTTTATTGCATAGAGCATACTGCATTACTAATTACATTTTTTTGTTAATTTGCTACAAATGTTTGTAGTTTTGCTTTTTACATTACGGATTTTGTAGGCTTCTGCTAAAACATTAATTGCTTAGTTAATTCCGCATTGATTTAACAAACGGTATACAGACTAATGCTGAAAAAAGTGGCTTTCCATTTATTAAAAAGTACAGGTTGTTCCATTTCAAAAATCAATAAAGGAAAATTCAAAAAACGCAGGAGGATAGCGGTTAACGTGGCTTTTGGTTTCAATTGTTTTGCAATAAGTAAATGAGCACAATTCAAACAAACACCGGCACAATTGAGCATAAAACAAGCATAATTCAATGGAATAATAAAAAATTGACAAAGTGAAAAAAAGTTGTGGGCTAGCGATCAACCTGGCCCCCGGATGTGTTTTTAACTTTTTCGCTATAAGCAAATGAGCACAATTTAAACAAACACTAACACATTTGAGCACAAAGCGAGCATAATTCAATGGAGTACAAAAATTGAAAAAGTCAAAAACGCGAAGATCTAGTCGTAGACCTGGCATTTTTTTCAATTTTTTTGTTATAAGCGAATGAGCACAATTGAAACGAACTCCGGCACAATTGAGCACAAAACGAGCACAATTGGAGAGGATGAAAAAGAAATTAACAACTGAAAGTGGGGGGCTAACTTGACTTACCTCTAGGATTTCACATTTTGCAGGTCTGTTGTAAGCTTCACAAATTTGTAAAAGGACAAATTCAACTGAGTATGTAACAAACGAATGCTTATATGGGCCGGCTTCTACATGGTGGAGTATGCCGATGACCTCACTACTGTAGTAGGAAGTGCTGTGCAATTTAATGCAAACGGCATTAAAGCTAATTGAAATGTAGTGTGGAAAACTCCTCGACCATAAATTCTAATAAGACCTCGTTAGTCTTGTTCACTAACAAAAGAAAATTAACGGGGACCGGATTACCATCACTTTTCAAACTTCCCTAATCCTCTCAGAGGAAGACAAGTATTTGGCTGTCCTATAGCTATACACTGCAGTAGTACGGCCTATGCTATGCTATGGAGCTGTAGTTTGGTGGCCCAGAACCAGACAAGTTAGCGCAGCTAAAGGGCTTACGCACATACAAAGACTAGCCTGCCTGAGTATCACGGGCGCAATGAAATCCACACCAACTGCGGCCTTGAAAACCATCTTAAGCCTCCCTCCGCTAGACCTGCATGTGGAGGAGGTGGCTCTATGAGCGGCACTAAGACTAAGAGTTAAAGGATTGTGGAACAATAAGGGAAACAGTGGGAGACACCAGAATATCTTAAAGGAAACAATGTCACTCTTGAATGTCATGGTTGACTCAATCGCACCCAAACTAATATTTAGGAAGCAGTACAAGGTCTGTGTGGATTCTGAAGACGTGATTCTAGCAGATACATTCATCTTCACAGATGGATCAAAGAAAGGAAGGTACAGGGGCAGGCATCTTTTCAGGTGACCTAGACCTTCTCGAAAGCATAGCGTTGGGAAGGCAGGCAACTGTTTTCCAAGCAGAAGTTATTGCGATCACGCAAGGTGCCAATGTTATTATGGAATGAGGTATTCAAAATAAAACTATACGCATATCTACAGATAGCAGGGCAGCTTTAATAGTCCTAAATAGGCAGATGATCTTTTCAGAGGCGATACTTCGGTGCCACCTCACTCTTGAACGAGCTTCTTACTCTAATATCCTCAAGCTGGCCTGGATCAAGGGTCATTCAGGTAAATACGGTAATGAGCAGTCTGACGCTTTAGCTAGACAAGAATCGACTCAGAGTTTTGTCGGACCTGAGCCATCGGTCTCCCCTTCGTCATCCGCGTTATTTGCCATGATAAGACAGAGAATCTATTATCACTATTGCGACAGGTGGGCAAGGAAAACATATTGCCGACAAACAAAAATGTTCATTATGTTTCGTTCGACAAAAAATGGGAATCTTTGCATAGGCTTGCCGAGGCAAAAACTACGACTATTGTAGGTGTTTAATTGGGCACTGCAAGGTAAAAAAGCACATACATAGATTGGGTTTATCAGATAACCCAACCTGTCGCAGTTGTCAAGGGGATGGGAGACGGCAGACCATATCCTGTGCACTTGCCCGGCACTTGCCAACCGCCGAGGATCCGTGCTAAGTGACTTCTGGCCTGACACCGCCAGAATTAGCAACACGCCCTGGACCGATATCCTCAGGTTCACCTGTAAGTTCTTATGGCTAGGTAATTGACGACCAGGTATAAGAAGGTAGCGCAATGGGCCCATATTGAGGCCTAAGTGCGCGTGGCCTTGCCACACTTCCAATGAAATCAATCAATCAATCCAATGCTTATACACAGAAACAATAAACCATAAATTACTTGATATTTTTCAATCCTTAATTTTTGAACTCAATAATAATACCTAATTATAATCAATTAAATTCATTCACTAATAAATATTTGTGCTGTACTGAAACACTACATAAAAAGCTTAAAATATTGACAAAATAAGAAAAAACTACATAACTCAAGATTTTCCAAATAACTGATTATGCTTGTTTGGTATCAAATAAAAGGAAAGTTTATGCTTTTTTCTGTGGTGATACAAAAATTAGGGTATTCAATTTGAAAAAATCACATAATTTGACATATCGCGTTTTTTCTCACCCACTATATTGTGAAAGACTACATTACTAATTTTATTCATAAACGTTTGTTAAGGTGTTATGGAAACACAATATACAAAGGATTTTGAAAACATATTTATTGTTCCGGTTATATGATCTTCCAAAGTGCACCCTTTTCGAAGACAAAAAATTTCCTGGAGGCAAAACAATTGAATATAGTGATATTATAAACCCTTATTTCAAATTAATCCTTTGCTCAAGCACTATTTAAAAATATAATAATATATAGGGTGTTCTATTTAAAATAATGAAGTTGAGCCCTGTTTCCGGTATAACTGGAAGTTGCACATAGCTGGAAATATTTTAGCTGGACTTGCCTAGTTCGACAAATCCCTGCATGCAAAATTTCAACTTTCTAGTTTTTGTAGTTTTTGAGATACCTTTAATGAAAGCTCCCTCTTAGCATCTTATTCACTTACAAACACGAATATTAAAATAAATACGTACTATAAATAATATTTGATTAACTGTCAAATTCATGGCTAACTACGAAGGCGTAGAAGGGCCACAAAAAATCACTCACTTATTTTAGTTAAATTTCAACTTCGATGTCGAAATTTAGTTAAATTTCGACTTCGATCTCGAAATTTAGTTAAATTTCGACTTCGATCGCGAAATTTAGTTAAATTTCGACTTCGATCTCGAAATTTAGTTAAATTTCGACTTCGATCTCGAAATGTAGTTAAATTTCGATTTCGATCGCGAAATTTATTAAATTTCGACTTCGATGTCGAAATTTCGTTAAATTTCGACTTCGATCTCGAAATTTATTAAACTTCGACTTCTATCTCGAAATTTTGCTGGATCTTTAACTTACAGTCAAAAGTTTATTCTTGTTGGTATTTCGAGATCGCAGTCGAAATTTAACTAAATTTCGACATCGAAGTCGAAATTTAACTAAAATAAGTAGAGTGATTTCTTGTGGCCCTTCTACGCCTTCGTAGCTAACTATTATTTTTAAACTGCAATATGAGTAAACGGTCATCAGTGCGTGATTAGGATACTCAACTTCTAATCTTGCTTTGGCTATTATCACAAAGCAGTTTCAAAATTCTAAAAAGCAAATATGAAGAATGACGCATCTTTTAATTCTGAACAAATTATAATTTAAATTGTTGTGCTTTAAAATGTTCAGAGAAGCCCATATTTACAAACTCTTGATATTGCATGTTATATCCGTTTCAAATTCCAGCCAACACACTGTATATAACAAAATAAAAGTTTGGGGCGACAAATTTTTATCAGCATAGGGCGGCAAAATTCTTAACCCGGCACTGCTATAAACGTGTTAAATTAATTCGTGATTGCCCAAGTGAATATAATATAGTGTGGTAAAAATGGTAAATATCATGAAAACCGATGATGTCGATCTTTTAATCGTAATGTATTCTGCTTGCTCGTATACAGAATGATGTATCAGCAGGTATTATACAAGGCCGCGCCGTCCATAAGGACAACAAGGGCAAAAACCCACGGCGCCAAGAGTCCAAAGGCGCCGTGAGGCGCCTCACGGTAATATTTAAAACTTACTAAAATTTTTATTTTTGTTTGAGACACGAAACTTCCCAAAGGTCCCCTGTACGTTTACGCGCGCATTCGCTATGAATAACTAATTAAATTTAATTAATTATCGGAACATCGATGTTTTGTATCAGATGTTCTCAACCGATGATGATCTACATTCTACAATATTAGGGCAACACTCCAATATCGCGACGTTGCGCTAGTTGCACAATTTTATTTTTATTATGTTTATGTATTCAATAATTATCGGTTATCGATGTTTTGCCGTAACAGCGCTAGCGCTCATCTCTATATGTTGACTAGAACACAGAAAGCGACTTTATTCTTGTTTCTGCAAGTTTTCCCGTTCATTCCTTTCTGTTGAATCTTGAGTCTTGAATCTTTATAAATACCGCCGCGCTTTTAAAGACAATTTATTTAACATTGGGTATCGAAGTGTGTAATTTAAATATTTACCTACCGCGTGAGGGTATCCAATTAACAATAAATAATAAATGGGAAGGACCTCTAACACTATAGTACCCTCACGTTTCGGGACATTGCCTTGCAAGCTGCTGCAGTCGGTGAGAAGGGGAGGTTCATTAAACAACAACACACTAAGACAAAATTCCAATTGTTTTATTAAACGGCCTACTAACTAACTTAACCTAATTACATATGCATACAAAATTATACAGTAATTAACATTATTTACAATAGGGCGCCACCATGGGAATTAAACGGCCCATGGGCCGATCGCGGTAATAGCTCTCGTCGCACTTTGTTCGTGGCGATGAACTAAGATTGCAGGACAGAAAATACGTCACTTCACAGGGGCAAATCTTATAAAGTCTCCGGCTAGCACAAACACAACTTAACTAAACAATTCTAAAGTCCTTATTTTATGAATATTAACAACAGTTCTGGGTGCAAACACCCCAATACATATAATTAATTAACGCTACCGTAGTCTAACTAACTTGCATACTGAAACGACCTTCCTTTAATCACGGGGTCATCAATAACAGGAAAAACACGACCTTCACACTGGTCAAATAGTACAGTAACGGAATTCGTGGCTTAGTTATTACAAGCCTCGGACAACGTCGAAACACAATAAAATAAGAAACCCTTCAAAAGATGCGGTCTTTAATAATAACCTAACGGGATAAAATTACTGGAACGGAGCTTTAACCCGAAGTTGTATGTTATGAAAGTCGACAGATATTGTATTTAAACAAATAAATGACTTATGATGCATAACACAGCCTTGAGTTCATAGTAATACCATATATAATAATTACTTACTCAGAGAAATAAACTCACTTTGAACATAACGGCACACACTTGAATTCAGAGAAATAAAACATTTACTCAATCTTGCAAGTCCGCGAGCTTTAGACTATAACGCGTCTGGAAATAAACAACCCCGATTACCACCGGCTGGCATCTTTATATACATTTAAGTTAATTGAAAAATAACCCCTTTCTTGGCTCTCATACTCGGCTTAGGATACGCCGGTCGTAAATCTTTAAGATTAATTAAACTGCCAATTGCCCTAAGATAGCCACACAAGTAGATCTCGGAACTAATTTTAGTTGAGTACTCTGCTAATTGAAAAATTGCTTCCGACCACCCTGAAATAAATAGGATCCTAAAACATGATTGACATCTAATCATAGATAGCAACTAATCTGACATGTTTAGTGCCTTTGAAGTAAAGTGTCTTTAGAAAAATTGATTAACCCTTGGATTAAATCTTCCTGGAAACTTCGCTAGGCCGCTACTTGGGTAGTTTTGCAGCCGTTACAATTGCAGACATATTTATGCTACAAGACCTTCATTCCAATAATTAGGATGCCAAAACTAAACTAGAAAATAACTATTTTTAGAAATCATAGAACTAATCAGAGCGTATTAAAACAGTATGTAACAAGTGTCGTAAAGACTGTAAATTGTGCACGTGAATTAAAAAAGTTAAGTGTTCTTCGATATTTTACATTATTAGAGGATTCAAGGTAAAAGGTAAGTTTCTAACTTTACTTTACAATTAGATAGAGAGGGCACGTTTTAAATGGAAAATAAATACCCTTCGGTCAGAATTTGACGAAATTTTAATATGTTGCAGAATTTGACCTATTAACGAATTAATGTGTCCATTGTAACAAAGCTGTAAGTTTAACAGTTAGTTTTTGAGATACAGGGTGTCCAAAATCGCTACTTCATAATTTCAAAATTTCGTAAATTGTATGTTGTTGCCGATATGAATACAAAAATAATAAATAAATTTTAAGATTGGCGTATCTAGCGGTATTTCAATTCTGTAATAGTCTATTTTAATTTATTATAGATGTTTAATAAAGAAAAAAAAAGCCTTCGGGATATCAAAATTTGATGAAAAAAGGAAAGCTGGAAAAAGAACTGGAGAAGACGAATTCCAAAATTACGCCATTTTTCCTTCACCTTCAAGCACAAATATACAAACAGATGCAGATCTTTCATCGACTTCGAGAGAGGACCGGGAGGAGTCTAAATTACAAGAGATTCCATCAACATCTACAGACGAAGTTGAGGAAGACGAAGACGTAGTTTCTGCGGAAGTGGAGGATACGCAAATAAAATCCAGGTTTGTGGTCAAAAATATTGTCTCCTAGAGATGTACAAATATTAATTGGAAACGAGCCTACTCATTATTGAAGTAAAAATTGTATAAATCATCCCAATGATAAAATATCAGGCCAAAGGTTTTCGGATAAACATCATTCACGAATTTTGTCTAATAATGAAAAAGTCGAACGGGAGTGGCTTTTATATTCAACAGAAAAATTCAGTGTTTTGTTTTTGTTGCAGAATATTTTCAAATACTTTAAAAACAATTAAATTAAGTGATGAAAATGGGTATAATGACTGGCACCACATTGGTGAACATTTAGGTACCCATGAAAAAAGTAAATTTCATTTTGAGAACTTAAAAAAATGGTCAGAATGTTTCACTCGCTTAAAAAAAATGACAACTATTGATTCTGCGGCTCGAAATTTAATTAATATAGAAACAAAACATTGGCATGGAGTTATCGAGCGCATTTTTTGTATTATTCAATTTCATGCTGAGCAAAACTTGGCTTTACGTGGTACCAATAGCAAACTGTTTGAAAAAATAATGGCAGTTTTCTAAATTGAAATGTTAGCAAAATTTGATCCTATAATATCTGAGCACACGAGAAGGATCCAAATGCAGGAAAAGATAAAAATGCCTCATTATCTTGGGGACAAAATTCAAAACGAAATAATTAGTTTAATAGGAGAAAATCTTAAATTTAAAATTTTAGGCATGATTAAAACAGCTAAATATTTTTCAATTGTACTTGATTGTACCCCGGATGCTAGTCATCAAGAACAAATATCAGTATGTGTTAGATTTTTTAATTCAGAACAGAACATTTTTTAACTTTTTGCCCTATAAATGATTGTACAGGTGAGGGTTTGAAAAATTTCTTAATAGAAACATTGGAAAAAAATGGCCTAGATATTTATAATTTACGCGGCCAAGGATATGACAATGGTGCAAACATGCGCGGTAAACTTAATGGATTACAAAAAAAATTCTTAATATAAATCCAAGAGCATTCTTTGTGCCTTGTTGCAACCATAGTTTAAACCTTGTCGTGAACGATGCCGCAAAATCAAATCATTTTGGTAAACGTGCATATTTTTTTCCAGCTGAATTAAATTTTGGTTGATTGAGTCAACAGTTGTACCTTTATCAATGGATTTTTTTAGCTCAACCCACTTCTTAACATTTTCAAAATGTCCCTTACTTTTTTCGTGTCTGTTCAAATTTTGCGTTAAATGTCGCCAGTCAGTATAACCATTATCATCACTAAAAAAAACTATTATTAGATACTTTAAATAATTTGCAACAAAAACAAAATATAGAATTATTTGACTTAGAATAAACTATCCATCTTCTAGGAACATTTTCATTATTGCTTAATTTTTTGTCATAATAAGTAAATGAAAAAGATCTATTTAGATCGTCTAATTGAAATACAATATATTTCAATTGTACTGGCCCTATTTTTAGAATAGACATTTTAATATTATCTGTTAAAACTTGCGACCAAAGAGCAAGATCTTTCAATCTTTCCATACCAGCATTTTCAGTAGCAGCTTCTTTCTTTTGGTGAAGGTGGATCCGTCGTGTCACATGCGCATCCGCCTTGGATTTATAATTTTCTTGCCGCAGCCCTATTTGTAGATTTTCCATATACGTGTCCTTGTTTAACTCCAACTGTTCCTCCACTTCCAGGCTTGATGATGGTTGTGCTGCTGCAGCCGTGGTAGATACAATAAATTTTTTTAAAGAGCCAGCCAGTTCTTTTTTTATTTCTTCGTTCTCGCACTTTCTTTTCCGATACTGAAAGCCTGAAAGTTTTTTTCTACTATCAGCCATCTGAATCAAGCACAAAAACTTTAAGAATAAGGAAACGGACAAATAAAAATAAGTGTTTAAATGTATAAAATAAGGGAAAACGAAAAATACTTACGTTTTAAAACTTTAAACAGCATGCAATATACTTAGTCTAGAATCTAGAACACTAAACTTGAAGGGAACTTCCAGCCCATATATCTGGTTATATTAGTTCAATATAATACTACATTCAATGACAAATTAAACTTCCGTTTTACATTATAAATTTCAAATTTTTTTTATCATAAGATGCCGTCTGCAGGTGCAGAGCAGAAATGATCGACAAAGCACAAATACAATACTTCCTCATTGTTTTTTAAAATCTTGCAAGGACGTAGTAGGTGCGAATATGGCCCCAGGCCATTTAATTTTTAAAATCCGCGCATCTGTAGGCCTAAACGAACGTCAAAAATGGCAAAATAAACCTAAACAAACGCTAAACAAACAATCCTGCATAAAAAAATTTTAAAATCTTGCATGAGCGGGGCCAACTTCACAGACACTGTAGTTACGATCCCATTATTCAATCAACAAAAGTTTTATATATGCACAATATTACCAAAAATTCCTTCAGATAGATTTATTGAGACTTTTTGACCATATTTAATAAGCGATGTGATGCGGCCAAGTAAGTCCTATCATACGCCCTATAACATTCACGTTTTTAACCGCGTTAGGTTTTAATAAAGCACATCAACCAATGCTTGGAACACTATTTTGTGGCCTTCTCAATAACCATTGCAGTATACGTGTAGTTTCTCATTTTAAATTAATTTCAAAGTGACTTGAATTGAACTTAATTGTTGTACCTACTTATTATAGTCCTATAGTAGAATCAATTGCGTACGGAAGGGCAGCTTTTGTGACGTGCATTATTTTAAACTTGCAGTTGAAAATTCTATTAACAGCTGCGTATATTCTTTTCATTTCATGTTTTTAAAGGTCCTATTGTGCTGGTTGAGCTATTATAGTTACCCTTACTTTCCATAGCCACTGGAAGTTCTTTTATGCCACCTCCTCCATACAATTTTACCAATATCATTAAGTTAACAATTTCCCGAAGTTGATTGTGATATCACGAAGCGCATGCCTTGTGTAAGAAAAGTCTAAATTTTCATTTAAATTTATGTGGGGTCAATTTTTATGGGCGTGAAGTTGGCAGCACATTTTGGAATTCAACAAGAATTTTGTTCTATGATTAGGCGTCAATTAGGCGCTATTTTGCACCAATTAAGCTCTATTTTGCGCCGTTAAAACAAAATTTTGCGAAACACCTGGCAAACAAGTTCCAAATACCATAGCCTTCGTTTTATTTTCTTCGTAAAATCAATTTTAATTAGTGATGGGAATCGAGTCGATTTTTTGTACTCGGGTAACTCGATTGTAATTTCTATTTGACTTGAGTAGAAACTCGAGTCGAGTAAAAACACCGTTCGATATTGAATTCGACTTAAAAAGTCTAGTAATGGGACTCGAGTCAATTTATTTACTCGGGTGACTCAAATATAAATTCCCTCTGATTTGAGCTGAAACTAAAACCGTCGATTGAAGTATTCAATCAACGCTAAAACCTAGTCATAACGTGGTGAGTAACTACTATGCTGATTGGCAGTGCCGTGTATTTTATTGCTTTATACGTATATAAAATTAAATATGGAATATCTTTTTTATTATGAAAAGCGCTGTAATCTATAATAAGTAAATACACATTCTCTTTGTATAAGTGCAGACACAGCTAGTGAATGAAGTACTATCGATTCCATCACGTTTGAGTTCGGGACACCCCTTAAATTCTATACAATTTCTCACAGACTAAAATAATCATAATAAGAATAACGTTCTGTATATAAAATATCGATAAAAGAAAAAGGGAAAATTGTATCTTTCCGGGATATGATTCACTTTCATTCGAACTAAACCACAGAAGGAAAGATCAATTTGAGTAACACGGTAAATTCACGAATTTTGAGTGTTAAAAATTCGAGTTGAGTGGAAAACCCACCCAACTCAACTTAAGAATTAAAAATAATCACAACTCGATAGTCGATTATAATCGAGTTGCAAATCGGTTCGAGTTACAAGGGGACTGGAGCTGCGAGTCTACTCGAGTTGCGCGAGCCAATTCGAGTTTCAAGTCGACTCTAGTTTCGAGTCGACTCCAGTTGCATAGTCACTTGACTATTCACACAAGTAGGGTTGTCACTCGAGTCACTCGATTAATTTGTGACTCGGGTCCCATCACTAATTCTAATTCTCGTAGCCTGTAGTGAGGTCAGAACAACTCATCCGTCGAAGGAAGCGCTTTAAACAACTTGTTTGCAAAAAAAAAAACGCTCAAAAAAAATTTTGTTTCCACATCGCAAAATGCCGCCTAATTACGACACAAACTTTTTTATAAAAATTAAAAACAAGTGTAGCTGCGTGAACTTGGCCAGAGTAGTCATTTTTATTAATATAATTTGTTTGCCGAGTTGGCGCAAAATTATGTTTTGACGATGCAAAATTCCGTCTACTGGACGCCTCATTATGGCACAAAAAGCTTTTATTAAATTGAAAAAAGAGTGCGACTAACTTCACGAGCTTATATATGGCAAAATTTTATAATAACATGTCTGCAAATGGGATGCAAAATTGTGTTTTATCGGCGCAATATTATGGAACAAATATATTTTTTTTTTTTTGAAAAAAAAGAAAAGTGATGCGTGAAGATCACTCTTACTCAACTGCCAACCAAAATTTTAAAATTTCTCAAACAAATGTAACTACTATCACTTATTATTTTCTGTTTGGTTTTTGCCGTCTTTTTGTATAAAACCAAATTATGATTGCATATTGACAGTAAATAAGATTTTAATTAATTATACATAATATTAATATGTAGGAGAATTTATAAAAAGTGTAGTAAATTAGGTTGCATCAGTAATTTCGGATGTGTGTGTGAAGTTAGCAGTCTGTTTTTTTTTTTAATTATGATCTTAAAAGTTGTTCCAGATTGATTTGATCTTGTATCACAATGTTCCAATTTAAAATGCAGAACCATGTTGTCTAGACCTTGAACAAAAATGTTAACCATTGGAACAAGAGGAGAAAGGTATGTTTATTGTTGGTCAGAGAATTTTGTTTGCCGAAAATTATTTTTTTACGGGTCTTTGAAACAACTACAACAATGTGTAGCGAGGGTCAAATTTTAGGTTGTTTGTAAACGATCTTCCAACATGAATAGATTTTTTCCATTTTTTAAGAATCGTCTCGAGACGGAATTATACTTTCGGAACAATGTTTGGCTAAACATTTGGTGTTTCAAAAAAAGAGGTGCCAGTAATAAAATGGCGGTTTTTCCAATTATTTGAGGCATCTTTTAAAATAAAATAATGTTTATTGTTATTGTAAATGTATACACAGCAGTGAATCGTATACAGTGTGTTCAACGATAAAGGTAACGCGAAATATCTCGAGTGCCCGACCTTGTATTTTATTTGGGTTTTTTGTACTGCATAAAGGACTTTATGTTACACTTATTTTTGACAAATTAAAATTTCTACCAGTTTTTCCGCGCATGCGCAGCTGTGCACAGCTAGCAACAGAACAAATACTTTCAGTTGCAGAAAAAGAAGTAATGCAACGGTGTGAAGCAAATGCGTTGCAAACGGTGGTAGTAATTCTGAGCAATTTATAGGATGAATTGGGCAAAGTTTGGGAAGGGGCTAAGGCGAAGCCCCCCACACGTTTTTCAATTTTTTCTCTTGCCCCTGATAGAACTAACATAGCATCATCAGTCTCACAGCTAATACCCAAAAAATGGCTGAGATATAGCAGTTTAAAGAGTAGGGCCCTAGGCTACGCCTCTCCCCATTCTTTTCAAATTTTTCCTTTTGTACCTGTCCCATTGCTAGCACTCTAAAAATGACGTAGATATAACAGTTTAAAGACAAATTAAACTTCCGTTTTACATTATAAATTTCAAATTTTTTTATCATAAGATGCCGTCTGCAGGTGCAGAGCAGAAATGATCGACAAAGCACAAATACAATACTTCCTCATTGTTTTTTAAAATCTTGCAAGGACGTAGTAGGTGCGAATATGGCCCCAGGCCATTTAATTTTAAAATCCGCGCATCTGTAGGCCTAAACGAACGTCAAAATGGCAAAATAAACCTAAACAAACGCTAAACAAACAATCCTGCATAAAAATTTTAAAATCTTGCATGAGCGGGGCCAACTTCACAGACACTGTAGTTACGATCCCATTATTCAATCAACAAAAGTTTTATATATGCACAATATTACCAAAAATTCCTTCAGATAGATTTATTGAGACTTTTTGACCATATTTAATAAGCGATGTGATGCGGCCAAGTAAGTCCTATCATACGCCCTATAACATTCACGTTTTTAACCGCGTTAGGTTTTAATAAAGCACATCAACCAATGCTTGGAACACTATTTTGTGGCCTTCTCAATAACCATTGCAGTATACGTGTAGTTTCTCATTTTTAAATTAATTTCAAAGTGACTTGAATTGAACTTAATTGTTGTACCTACTTATTATAGTCCTATAGTAGAATCAATTGCGTACGGAGGGGCAGCTTTTTGTGACGTGCATTATTTAAAAACTTGCAGTTGAAAATTCTATTAACAGCTGCGTATATTCTTTTCATTTCATGTTTTTTAAAGGTCCTATTGTGCTGGTTGAGCTATTATAGTTACCCTTACTTTCCATAGCCACTGGAAGTTCTTTTATGCCACCCTCCCCCTCCATACAATTTTACCAATATCATTAAGTTAACAATTTTTCCCGAAGTTGATTGTGATATCACGAGAGCGCATGCCTTGTGTAAGAAAAGTCTAAATTTTCATTTAAATTTATGTGTGGGGTCAATTTTTTATGGGCGTGAAGTTGGCAGCACATTTTGGAATTCAACAAGAATTTTTGTTCTATGATTAGGCGTCAATTAGGCGCTATTTTGCACCAATTAAGCTCTATTTTGCGCCGTTAAAACAAAATTTTGCGAAACACCTGGCAAACAAGTTCCAAATACCATAGCCTTCGTTTTATTTTCTTCGTAAAATCAATTTTAATTAGTGATGGGAATCGAGTCGATTTTTTGTACTCGGGTAACTCGATTGTAATTTCTATTTGACTTCAGTAGAAACTCTAGTCGAGTAAAAACACCGTTCGATATTGAATTCGACTTAAAAAGTCTAGTAATGGGACTCGAGTCAATTTTTTTACTCGAGTGTCTCAAATATAAATTCCCTCTGATTTGAGTTGAAACTAAAACCGTCGATTGAAGTATTGAATCAACGCTAAAACCTAGTCATAACGTGGTGAGTAACTACTATGCTGATTGGCAGTGCAGTGTATTTTATTGCTTTATACGTATATAAAATTAAATATGGAATATCTTTTTTATTATGAAAAACGCTGTAATCTGTAATAAATAAATACACATTCCCTTTGTATACGTGCAGACACAGCTAGTGAATGAAGTACTATCGATTCCATCACGTTTGAGTTCGGGACACCCCTTAAGTTCTATACACTTTCTCACAGACTAAAATAATAATATAAACAATAACGTTCTGTATATAAAATATCGATAAAAGAAAAAGGAAAATTGTATTTTTCCGGGATAAGATTCACTTTATTCGAACTAAACCACAGAAGGAAGATCAATTTGAGCAACACGGTAAATTCACGAATTTTGAGTGTTAAAAATTCGAGTTGAGTGGAAAACCCACCCAACTCAACTTAAGAATTGAAAATAATCACTACTCGATAGTCGATTATAATCGAGTTGCAAATCGGTTCGAGTTACAAGGGGACTGGAGCTGCGAGTCTACTTGACTTGCGCGAGCCGATTCGAGTTTCAAGTCGACTCTAGTTTCGAGTCCACTCCAGTTGCATAGTCACTTGACTCGATTCACACGAGTAGGGTTGTCACTCGAGTCACTCGATTAATTTGCGACTCGGGTCCCATCACTACTTCTAATTCTCGTAGCCTGTAGTGAGGCCAGAACAACTTTCATCCGTCGAAGGAAGCGCTGTAAACAACTTGTTTGCAAAAAGCGCTCAAAATTTTGTTTCCACATCGCAAAATGACGCTTAGTTACGACACAAACTTTTTTATAAAAATTAAAAACTAGTGTAGTTGCGTGAACTTGGCCAGAGTAGTCATTTTTATTAATATAATTTGTTTGCCGAGTTGGCGCAAAATTATGTTTTGACGGTGCAAAGTTCCGTCTACTGGATGCCTCATTATGGCACAAAAAGCTTTTACTAAATTGAAAAAAGAGTGCGACTAACTTCAAGAGCTTATATATGGCAAAATTTTATAATAACATGTCTGCAAAGGGGATGCAAAATTGTGTTTTAGCGGCGCAATATTATGGAACAAATATATTTTTTTTTTTTTGAAAAAAAAGAAAAGTGATGCGTGAAGATCACTCTTACTCAACTGCCAACCAAAATTTTAAAATTTCTCAAACAAATGTAACTACTATCACTTATTATTTTCTGTTTGGTTTTTGCCGCTTTTTGTATAAAACCAAATTATGATTGCATATTGACAGTAAATAAGATTTTAATTAATTATACATAATATCAATAAGTAGGAGAATTTATAAAAAGTGTAGTTAATTAGGTTGCATCAGTAATTTCGGATGTGTGTGTGAAGTTAACACTCTTGTTTTTTTTTTTAAATTATGATAGTAAAAGTTGTTGCAGATTGATTTGATCTTGTATCACATTGTTCCAATTTAAAATGCAGAACCATGTTGTCTAGACCTTGAACAAAAATGTTAACCATTGGGACAAGAGGAGAAAGGTATGTTTATTGTTGGTAAGAGAATTTTGTTTGACGTAAATTAATTTTTTTACGGGTCTTTGAAACAACTACAACAATGTGTAGCGAGGGTCAAATTTTAGGTTGTTTGTAAACGATCTTCCAACATGAATAGATTTTTTCCATTTTTTAAGAATCGTCTCGAGACGGAATTATACTTTCGGAACAATGTTTGGCTAAACATTTGGTGTTTCAAAAAAAGAGGTGCCAGTAATAAAATGGCGGTTTTTCCAATTATTTGAGGCATCTTTTAAAATAAAATAATGTTTATTGTTATTGTAAATGTATACACAGCAGTGAATCGTATACAGTGTGTTCAACGATAAAGGTAACGCGAAATATCTCGAGTGACCGACCTAGTATTTCAATTGGGTTTTTTGTACTGCATAAAGGACTTTATGTTACACTTATTTTTGACAAATTAAAATTTCTACCAGTTTTTCCGCGCATGCGCAGCTGTGCACAGCTAGCAACAGAACAAATACTTTCAGTTGCAGAAAAAGAAGTAATGCAACGGTGTGAAGCAAATGCGTTGCAAACGGTGGTAGTAATTCTGAGCAATTTATAGGATGAATTGGGCAAAGTTTGGGAAGGGGCTAAGGCGAAGCCCCCCACACGTTTTTCAATTTTTTCTCTTGCCCCTGATAGAACTAACATAGCATCATCAGTCTCACAGCTAATACCCAAAAAATGGCTGAGATATAGCAGTTTAAAGAGTAGGGCCCTAGGCTACGCCTCTCTCCCCATTCTTTTTCAAATTTTTCCTTTTGTACCTGTCCCATTGCTAGCACTCTAAAAATGACGTAGATATAACAGTTTAAAGTAAGGGGACTAGGGTGATAACAGCCCCACAATATTTTTTTTTCTCTTGCACCGGCTAGTACTAACATATCGCCACATAACACCACTAATCCTATAGCTAGCATCCAAAAAATGACGTAGATATAGCAGTATAAAGTTTAGGCCCTTAAGTGATGTCAGCCCCAACTCCATTTTTTTAAATTTTTTCTTGCACACCACCAATCATATAACTGGCACTCAAAAAATGGCATAGATATAGCAGTTTAAAGTTTAGGACCCTAAGATACGTCAGCCCCCCCCCCCTACACTTTTTTGATTTGTTTCTTGCACCTGCTAGTACTAACAGCACCATTAGTCCCATAGCTAGCGCCCACAAAATGCCGTCGATTCAACTGGTCAAGGATTGGTGATTAGCGTTGGGTAGGGATGTTGTAACTGTTCAACGTTTTAGAATTTAATGTGAATCCTCCTTTCCGAATACTACCTTTAAAGAGCTACTCTGCTCATGGCTCATGGGTAACTTACTTCTAACCCTAATCAGAACTTCTAATTTAATCACGATAAGAATATATAAAGGTTATCTCCTATCCCGATAAATACTTGGCGACGTCATGAACAGTAATAATGCGCCAGTGACTCTATAGTATATTGTGTGATAGGGGCAGAAAATGAGCTATGCGACTGCTGGTGATATGCGGTTAGTACTAGCAAGTGCAAGAAAAAAAATAAAAAAAAATGATTGTGGAGGGGCTGGTATTACTCTTGCCCTCCCAAACTTTAAACCGTTACATCTACGTCATTCTTATGGTGCTAGCAATGAGGCTGGTGGTGCTATGTAAGTTTTAGTAGGTGCTAGAGGAAAAATTGAAAAAAGTGTAGTGGTGGGGCTAGCATCACCTTAGCCCCCCCCCTTCAACTTTGAACTGTAATAACTTCCGTAGTTTTTGGGTGCTAGCTACCACTCTTGTAGTGCAAGGTTGGTGCAATCAGGTGCTATATAGAAAATAAAAAATTTTGAAGGGGGGGGGGGAATCTTGGTTAAACTTCATAATAAGTGGTGCATAATTTAATTGTTAATTTATTTTTGTATTAAAAATGAATTAAAATGATAGAAAATGTGTAAATGTGTTTAGATTTATTTAGTTAATTACCATAATAGTATACCAAGTACGAGAAATTTGAGTTAATGACTCTGTTAGTGATAAACAATCCTTTCCAAACACTTATGTGGCTTTACGAATTTTGTTAACTATGCCAGTATCTGTCGCCACAGCAGAACGTTCGTTTTCAAAATTAAAAATGATAAAAAACTATCTAAGATCCAGTATGGCTCAGGAAAGACTGGCAGATCTTGCTATTATTTCAATTGAATCTGAACTACTAAAAGATTTAGAAACTGAAGAATTGATAAATGAATTTGCAAAAAATAAAGCACGCAAAGTCAAGTTCGTTTAGTTTAGTGCAATGCTACTACTACTATGCTATTATATATATATATATATACACTCTAGCTATGTATAATTTAAAAAATATTGTAAAAATGTAAGATATATTTTTGATTAAAATACTTATAAGTTTATATTTTGTTTTTTTTTTAATATATCGTATCGTTACTTTTTTGGTGGTATTACTTAAAAAATATTTTTTGGTGATAATACATTTTTAGCGTTTATCTTATTATAAAGTTTATGTATAGTATAAAACGATATACGACTTTTATTTCAAATTATGAAAAAATTTTAGTTCTAGGTACTTATTTATATTTGTCCCTAGCCAGGCAATTTTATAAATTTTTGAAAATAATGTACAGAGTAAAGAACAAAGCCTTTGTTACAAAGTCACAATTTTTTGAAAAAATTAAATAATGTAAGAGAAGATAAGATGCAAGCAACACGCTCCTCCTCTACTCCATTAAAAAAATTCTCCTACAATAAAAGGCGCCTTAATGTTTTTGCCCCAGGGCGCTATATAGCTTTGGCGCGGCCCTGGTATTATATCTACATATCATATTATATATACGTACATACTGCACGAATACATGTCTTCATTGGCGCCGTGAACCAAAAATAATGGAGAATAAGCAAGAATAAACGTAAAACAATCCGATTAATCAGTTGTATGTATCGTGTCATTGCATGGGTGTAGGTGAGATACAGTACAATTACTAACGATACGTGATTCGTAACGTTACCTTAACAATTGTGTAAAACAAGGAGTGGTTTGGTTGAGCCGTTGCAGATGCATAATGTAAATGTTAATATCGCGCTTATTAAGTGAATAATTTTGCACATTGTTATGAACTACAAGTGAATTTATGTTAGAGAAATTTGAAAACTTCAAATACGTAAGGTAAGTAAAATAACATTTATTCTAGTTTTTAATTTTTTGTTTTTGTTGTACAATCCTGTTCACATATTGAACAAACGTTATTTTTCCTCCACAAAAATCAAGTTTGCGGATGCTGCACAATCAAATGGCTTATTTTGCATTTTTGACGCTAATTTAAAGTACAACTACCCATGCAATTTTATTAATGTATATTTTAAAATTGGCATTATATAAATTGTTCAAACTTGATAAAATGATTAATTCCCCATTGATTCGAACACTGTAAATACGGTTTTTGATTGAGATCACAAACAGGGCCAAGCCAAGGGTATCTGCGGCCCGGGTGCAAGATATAATTTGCCGCCCCTATAGACTATAAATACAAATAGCGTAAAGGCTGATTTTTTGTTAGGAAACTTGATACATTTTAGTTAATTTTTTGTGACGCCCACCTGAAAATCTACAAACACTTACTAAAAATAGTTTGAATGGAACAAATTCAGAAAGGTTAAAAGAGGTGGTGAAGAATTCTCACCACAATCATGTAGCACATTTATTAAAAACCTCTTTCGAAGTTGGGTAAAAAATATGATTTCATAACCTGGCACCTTGGATGTGCACAAAAGAATAAGGAACCGCATTTATCCACAATCCGCTGAAGCCAGAGTGTTATTACCTAATTAATCTATAATCTATTATCATATTACACGAAATGTATATTGTGGAAATTTATAAACGGAATTGCATTAAAAACAGTAGGTTAGTAGGTACCACATTTCGAGCATCTAATGTGAATTGTGGCGAGAATTCTTCATCACTTTTTTTAAACTTTTTCAATTGGTTTCCATTCAAACTATTTTTAGCAGATGTTTGCATATTTTCAACGGATGTCACCAAAAACTCTAAAATATATCCAAGTTTTTGTAATAAAACGTCAGTCTTAATTGTAAAATTCTACATATCCTTCGTAACTTTTAACTTGTTTGAAGAATGAAAAATCATGAAGGTTGATGTGAACTTTATTATTGATATAAATTGAAAAAAGAATTTAGAACAAAAAGTACACCTTATTATTACTGATTATTATTATTAACTTACAACGGAAGTTACAAACTTACGAACTAACTTACATAAATTCTAAATTTCAAAAACGACTTTCCTTGCTTTTTTAATGGCAAATTCTCTAATTAAATCCGTTATATCTAACGTCTCGCAGATTTCTTTCTCGATGCTTATTACAGCCAAATTCGTAAGTCTATTCTGGCCCATAGTAGATCTCAAATAATTTTTAATTATTTTCAGTTTTGAAAATAATCTCTCGCTATGAGCAACAGTAACAAGTATCGTTAAAAAGATTCGTATGGTTATAGATAAATATTTTGCCTTCTCAATAACCATTGCAGTATACGTGTAGTTTCTCATTTTTAAATTAATTTCAAAGTTACTTGAATTGAACTTAATTGTTGTACCTACTTATTATAGTCCTATAGTAGAATCAATTGCGTACGGAGGGGCAGCTTTTTGTGACGTGTATTATTTAAAAACTTGCAGTTGAAAATTCTATTAACAGCTGCGTATATTCTTTTCATTTCATGTTTATTAAAAGTCCTATTGTGCTGGTTGAGCTATTATAGGTACCCTTACTTTCTATAGCCACTGGAAGTTCTTTTATGCCACCCTCCCCCTCCATACAATTTTACCAATATCATTAAGTTAACAATTTTTCCCGAAGTTGATTGTGATATCACGAGAGCGCATGCCTTGTGTAAGAAAAGTCTAAATTTTCATTTAAATCTATGTGTGGGGTCAATTTTCTATGGGCGTGAAGTTGGCAGCACATTTTGGAATTCAACAAGAATTTTTGTTCTATGATTAGGCGTCAATTAGGCGCTATTTTGCACCAATTAAGCTCTATTTTGCGCCGTTAAAACAAAATTTTGCGGAACACCTGGCAAACAAGTTCCGAATACCATAGCCTTCGTTTTATTTTCTTCGTAAAATCAATTTTAATTAGTGATGGGACTCGAGTCGATTTTTGTACTCGGGTAACTCGATTGTAATTTCTATTTGACTTCAGTAGAAACTCTAGTCGAGTTTAAACACCGTTCGATATTGAATTCGACTTAAAAAGTCTAGTAATGGGACTCGAGTCAATTTTTTTACTCGAGTGTCTCAAATATAAATTCCCTCTGATTTGAGTTGAAACTAAAACCGTCGATTGAAGTATTGAATCAACGCTAAAACCTAGTCATAACGTGGTGAGTAACTACTATGCTGATTGGCAGTGCAGTGTATTTTATTGCTTTATACGTATATAAAATTAAATATGGAATATCTTTTTTATTATGAAAAGCGCTGTAATCTATAATAAGTAAATACACATTCTCTTTGTATAAGTGCAGACACAGCTAGTGAATGAAGTACTATCGATTCCATCACGTTTGAGTTCGAGACACCCCTTAAGTTCTATACACTTTCTCACAGACTAAAATAATAATATAAACAATAACGTTCTGTATATAAAATATCGATAAAAGAAAAAGGAAAATTGTATTTTTCCGGGATAAGATTCACTTTCATTCGAACTAAACCACAGAAGGAAGATCAATTTGAGCAACACGGTAAATTCACGAATTTTGAGTGTTAAAAATTCGAGTTGAGTGGAAAACCCACCCAACTCAACTTAGAATTGAAAATAATCACAACTCGATAGTCGATTATAATCGAGTTGCAAATCGGTTCGAGTTACAAGGGGACTGGAGCTGCGAGTCTACTTGAGTTGCGCGAGCCAATTCGAGTTTCAAGTCGACTCTAGTTTCGAGTCGACTCCAGTTGCATAGTCACTTGACTCGATTCACACAAGTAGGGTTGTCACTCGAGTCACTCGATTAATTTGCGACTCGAGTCCCATCACTAATTCTAATTCTCGTAGCCTGTAGTGAGGCCAGAACAACTTTCATCCGTCGAAGGAAGCGCTGTAAACAACTTGTTTGCAAAAAAAAAAAGCGCTCAAAATTTTGTTTCCGCATCGCAAAATGACGCCTAATTACGACACAAACTTTTTTATAAAAATTAAAAACAAGTGTAGTTGCGTGAACTTGGCCAGAGTAGTCATTTTTATTAATATAATTTGTTTGCCGAGTTGGCGCAAAATTATGTTTTGACGGTGCAAAGTTCCGTCTACTGGATGCCTCATTATGGCACAAAAAGCTTTTGCTAAATTGAAAAAAGGGTGCGACTAACTTCAAGAGCTTATATATGGCAAAATTTTATAATAACATGTCTGCAAAGGGGATGCAAAATTGTGTTTTAGCGGCGCAAAATTATGGAACACATTTTCTTTGAAAAAAGAAGAAAAGTGATGCGTGAAGGTCACTCTTAGTCAACTGCCAACCAAAATTATAAAATTTCTCAAACAAATGTAACTACTGTCATTATTATTTTCTGTTTGGTTTTTGCTGCCTTTTTGTATAAAATCAAATTATGGTTGCATATTGACAGTAAATAAGATTTTAATTAATTATACATAATATCAATACGTAGGAGAATTTATAAAAAAGTGTAGTTAATTAGGTTGCATCAGTAATTTCGGATGTGTGTGTGAAGTTAACACTCTTGTTTTTTTTTTTAAATTATGATAGTAAATGTTGTTGCAGATTGATTTGATCTTGTATCACATTGTTCCAATTTAAAATGCAGAACCATGTTGTCTAGACCTTGAACAAAAATGTTAACCATTGGGACAAGAGCAGAAAGGTATGTTTATTGTTGGTCAGAGAATTTTGTTTGACGTAAATTAATTTTTTTACGGGTCTTTGAAACAACTACAACAATGTGTAGCGAGTGTCAAATTTTAGGTTGTTTGTAAACGATCTTCCAACATGAATAGATTTTTTCCATTTTTTAAGAATCGTCTCGAGACGGAATTATACTTTCGGAACAATGTTTGGCTAAACCTTTGGTGTTTCAAAAAAAGAGGTGCCAATAATAAAATGGCGGTTTTTCCGATTATTTGAGGCATCTTTTAAAATAAAATAATGTTTATTGTTATTGTAAATGTATACACAGCAGTGAATCGTATACAGTGTGTTCAACAATAAAGGTAACGCGAAATATCTCGAGTGCCCGACCTTGTATTTTATTTGGGTTTTTTGTACTGCATAAAGGACTTTATGTTACACTTATTTTTGACAAATTAAAATTTCTACCAGTTTTTCCGCGCATGCGCAGCTGTGCACAGCTAGCAACAGAACAAATACTTTCAGTTACAGAAAAAGAAGTAATGCAACGGTGTGAAGCAAATGCGTTGCAAACGGTGGTAGTAACTTTGAGCAATTTATAGGATGAATTGGGCAAAGTTTGGGAGGGGGCTAAGGCAAAGCCCCTCACACGTTTTTCAATTTTTTCTCTTGCCCCTGATAGAACTAACATAGCATCTTCAGTCTCACAGCTAATACCCAAAAATGGCTGAGATATAGCAGTTTAAAGAGTAGGGCCCTAGGCTACGCTCCTCCCCATTCTTTTCAAATTTTTCCTTTTGTACCTGTCCCATTGCTAGCACTCTAAAAATGACGTAGATATAACAGTTTAAAGTGAGGGGACTAGGGTGATAACAGCCCCACAATATTTTTTTTTCTCTTGCACCGGCTAGTACTAACATATCGCCACATAACACCACTAATCCTATAGCTAGCATCCAAAAAATGACGTAGATGTAGCAGTTTAAAGTTTAGGCCCTTAAGTGATGTCAGCCCCAACTCCATTTTTTTTAAATTTTTTTCTTGCACACCACCAATCATATAACTGGCACTCAAAAAATGGCATATATATAGCAGTTTAAAGTTTAGGACCCAAAGATACGTCAGCCCCCCCCTTACACTTTTTTTATTTGTTTCTTGCACCTGCTAATACTAACAGCACCATTAGTCCCATAGCTAGCGCCCACAAATGCCGTCGATTCAACTGGTCAAGGATTGGTGATTAGCGTTGGGTAGGGATGTTGTAACTGTTCAACGTTTTTAGAATTTAATGTGAATCCTCCCTTTACGAATACTACTTTTAAAGAGCCACTCTGCTCATGGCTCATGGGTAACTTACTTCTAACCCTAATCAGAACTTCTAATTTAATCACGATAAGAATATATAAGGGTTATCTCCTATCCCGATAAATACTTGGCGACGTCATAAACAGTAATAATGCGCCAGTGACTCTATAGTATATTGTGTGACAGGGGCAGAAAATGAGCTATGCGACTGCTGGTGATATGCGGTTAGTACTAGCAAGTGCAAGAAAAAAAAATTAAAAAAAATGATTGTGGAGAGGCTGGTATTACTCTTGCCCTCCCAAACTTTAAACCGTTACATCTACGTCATTCTTATGGTGCTAGCAATGAGACTGGTGGTGCTATGTAAGTTTTAGTAGGTGCTAGAGGAAAAATTGAAAAAAGTGTAGTGGTGGGGCTAGCATCACCTTAGTCCCCCCCCCCCCTCCAACTTTGAACTGTAATAACTTCCGTAGTTTTTGGGTGCTAGCTACCACTCTTGTAGTGCAAGGTTGGTGCAATCAGGTGCTATATAGAAAATAAAAAATTTCGAAAGGGGGGGGGGAATCTTGGTTAAACTTCATAATAAGTGGTGCATAATTTAATTGTTAATTTATTTTTGTTTTAAAAATGAATTTAATTGATAGAAAATGTGTAAATGTGTTTAGATTTATTTAGTATACCAAGTACGAGAAATTTGAGTTAATGACTCTGTTAGTGATAAAAATATTTTATACTTGTGGCAGCACACTTGATTTTTCAAAAAATCAAAAGAAGCGAATCAAACATGTAAAATCATAGGTATACTGTCGAAAAATGCGATAGATGCAAATTTCAAAAATTGAAACTAACTCACTCAAATTAGTGAAGTTTCGAGATGCAACAAAACTTTATAAGTCAAAATTGTTTTAAAAGATTAATGCAATACAAGGTTGGGCATTCGAGACATTTCGTGTTGTCTTTATCGTTGAACGCACTATAATTATATTGTTAGCAATATTTAAAAAGTACCATTAAGATTAGGAAGCATTTAGAAATTAATTTGATAAAACTTATATTTTAAGAATGTGGTACAAGGTTAGAACAATCTATAACAATTTTCAAAACATAATTTTTAAAACCGTGATGCTAACTTCACGCATATTAATTTGGGAGAGTTTTCGTAAGATTATAGTGGTGCTGGTGTCCGTGTTATATGTCACTAAAGAGCGCTGTTTCGTATTAGTTAAAACTCAAACTATAGTGGATTTAAATTGTGCAGTGCGCTTGCGCCTCTTAAAGTAAAACGCGTGCGAAAGTGGTTTTGTGACGTTTATCGACGACTCTTCTTTCGACCTAGTAACGGGAAGGTTGTGCGTGACAAACTATATCCAATAAGTATAGTGCTTGCAACAGTGCATTCAACCAACTCCCCCGGGGGCATTCCAGCAACATTGAAGAGGACCGCACACCAAGGACAATTTGGTGAGTGAATTTATGCCTTTTGTTTGTTAATATTTTACATGCATACAGTTTTCGTATTTAAAGCTCGCGTTTTGTTCTATTTTCGAATTACAGTCCACGATTAAATAAGACGCGCCAGCACCTTTATCTAAGTTTAATTAATTGACAAGCGCATACAAGGGTTTTTAAATCCACAGTTATAATATAAATCTAATAATGTGGGTCAAGCGTAGTAGAATTAGTAATCCTGGCGTAACAACTTCGATAGCTAAGGCCGTTTATACAGCACTTAACGCTCGAATTTACGAAGTTCGGATTTATAACTATAGTGTTGTGGCCGTACTCAGTTTCTTCTAGAATTTAGAATACCATGCAAAGCAGAAGCCTTCCCATCAAATAATGACTTTTTTATTATTAAACGCCTTTACTGAACTTCACTTAATGACACAACGATACAAATTTTGTGTTCGATTTTAACCAACTTGCCGATGCCATAGGGCTTTGAAATTCCCCACACTTACTTGTTTTCGGTGACAATGCAATAATCAGCTTTTAATTTGTTTTAAAATTGCAACAATTAAATAATTTTTCAAGGATGGAAGTTTATTTTATGACATACACGGGAATAGTTACATCTGACAGTGTTAATGTTGACGGAGTGTCAATTTCCATGCATATGTTGAATTCTAGATTTTTAGACCTCCATACTAGTGAAATTAGAAATGAAGAAAAGAAAGAATTACAAATCAATATATATATATATATATATATATATATATAAAAAGTAATTTTTAATATGAATGCTTTTACAGAATATAGAAATGTGTTGTTAGATTTCATGTCTATAGCCACTTTAAATGTTTTCATGTACCTACACTTGACTAAACATAAAAAGCGAGGAGCCTTAATTTGTGAATCGATATATCAATTGTCAATTGATTTATAGTTCGAAATTATTAGAAAATTAATAGAAGCGTTTTAAAGCTTCATTCTTACAATTTGCTGGTATTTAATTACTTAGAACGCTTCGCTATATTTAATTATAAATGCTCCGCTTTTTTATGTTTAGCCAAGTGTAGGTACATGAAAACATTTAAGGTGGCAATAATTGTGAAATTGAATTACACAAATGATGTGTGTAAACAAATTATTTTCTTTATTTTAGTGCATTTCTTTTTTACATATATTTAATAAAACTGAGCGCAAGCGAAATGGGAACAAAATTAGTAAAAAGCAGGAAGTTTCTCTTCAAGAACGACTATTTCTCTAATATCATTCATTGCCCTGTACCTTGTTGACACCCGACACGCATCCGCAACTTTTGATTCTTATTGTCGTTTAGATTGTGATGAATACGTAAAATTTCGTCTCTATGGATAACTTAGTATGAATAAACGAATTAGATCCCTTTTTAAAGTCCCATTGTAATAATATGGTATTTAATTTTAGAATCATAAATAAGTAAGCAATTCAACAATGACATTATACATCTTTGTGAAGAAATTAATACACTACTTATTTTTATATTTTTTAGATGTTTTCAAGTTTAGAAAATCCAAAACTCAGATCAGCTAACCTTCATATTCCACCTTGCTGTGTTATGTTTAAACCTTTGGAACTAACGGCTCTCAGGAGAGAAGAAACACTACCAATCCTCGGGCCTAAATTTAAAAAAGCATGCATCTAAAAATAAATTTGATGGTAAGTTGGTAACATTATTGGAATGCAACTAAATGAAGTTCGAAATATATATAATCTATATTAAACCTCAAAAGCAGTACTTATACAAGCATGGCAATATGACCATGTTTTTAAATTAAAGTAAGGAACGCGACAAACACCGTTTAATCATGTTCATGCTTCTGGCGCCCCATTTTCAAACTCGGCGTTGAAAACAAAAAACATGATTTAAATTTTTGCATAAAACTTTAACCTTAAAATTTGTGAACATCCAATTTACACCATATCGGTTTTCGGTGGTTGGAGACCCCTCTTCCCCCAATTCGGATTTTCGACATAAAATGAATGCCTTAATTGTGTGTTTATTCTTTGCATATAACTCTTAATTTCGTGGACGCTATGCTTCCAAAACATTTGTTACCAAAAATTTGCCTCTCTCTCCATTCCTTCCTCTCAGTGTGCGTTACAAATGTTACCAATTTTATGCACAGCAAAAAAATGACTTTTTCGGTTTCATTGAAGAATTGTTTAGAGACGGAATTGCCCTTTTGGACAACGTTTGGAAAATCTAGAACAATATTTTGCGAGGGTCATCTTTTCGATTTTCGCAATTTTCGTTTGAAATCTTTTAGCAGATTGGCCAATTTTGTATAATTTTTCTAGGCTATATACATCTTCATCGAAAACGATTGCCAATCTTATGTAAGAAATATTATAATATGTAGTATTAATACTTAAGTTTACGTTACCGTAAGGTAAACCAGAATGTTCCATCGAATTTTGGGTTTGTTCACGCAATTATAGTTCAAATGCAGAACAAAATTTGGAGTACCATGCACATATTTGAACAAAATGTAAGAAAATTTTCTATGCCATTTTCGACAAAAAATTTCAAGGGTAGGGTAAATTCAGCCGTTTGTATTTCGAACTAGCGCAGCGCAGCGGCGTATTAACAATCTGGAGTACATACAATGCACGAAATTGGAACAAATAATTAGCAACAGAATGTGGGGCTGATACTGAGCTCCAAATCTTTCGTAGCAAATATTTTGGAAGCAACATGCACAAAATAAAGCACTTGCACAAAAAGTAAAAACGTTTTGAAATTATTAATTACGGGTTTAGAAACGGGAAACGATGTTTATTTGTAGGTTCTACAAGTGATTTTGCACAACACTGTTGTTTAAAATGGGCCGGTTTGGGGGAGGGGGAGGCAGGCACATGGACCTTGCAGGTTTTCAGTTGCACAGTTTTATACGAAACTAGTAACGTTTAATTATTGCTAGTAATTCAAATTATGAGAGAAGTTTAGATTTTTGCATTTACTCTATAGCTAAACAACTATTACAGTATTTAAAGTTTTTCCGATAATTTAAATATTTTAATAATAGTCTTTCATAACCTGAACATGGCATGTTTTGTTTTTTAGATAAGAGCAGTAATACGCAGTCAACATCACATGCAAAGCATTTTTATCTTGACTCAAACGATTCACAATATACAGAAGATTCTACGTATGAGCCAGAACAGGAAAGTTCTTCTGACAGCTTATAAGATGAAGAAGTAGAACTAAGTATGGAAAGAGATAATTGTGACAACCTAAAAACCAATTTATCGATTCCTAGTAGCAGACAAATGGCTGGCCATTCAACTTCCCATGCAAAATTCCAATTACCATCAAATTTTAAGCAATATGAACAGTATTTACCAAGTTTTGAAATTACTACCTAACTGAACCACAATATCAAATTATTAATTCATCTAGAGGCGGTAGAAAATGTCGAACTTTGTTTTGCCCCTTTTGTAGAAAAACTATCACACAATTGCCTCGCCATATAGAAAGTCAACACCGAAATGAAAAATTAGTAAGGAAATTGATTATTTTTAATAAAGCCGATCCACAACGTCGAAATATTTTAACTGCTATCCGACTATGGGGGACCTATATTTATAATAGCAACTCTTCGTACAATGAAGGGTTTTTGAAAGTTGCCCGTAAGCCCAAGAAACAAAGTACTAGTCGAGATTTTTTACCATGTTGTAATTGTGGAGTGTACATACATAGGTTATACTACTCTCGCCATTATATAAGATGCACAAAGGAAAAACAGCCTTTCAGAAGTACTCAAGCCTATGTTGCAGGAAAGACAATTAATATTTGCCTACATAAAGATGCAAATAGGGTACTTCGTGAAAGGGTTCTTAGGTATGACGCATGCACCCAGGCAATAGCATTTGATGATGCAATTATAGCCTATGGTAATGCTCTTTCACAAAAGTATATAATGTTTGGTCATCATGATAAAATGATTAGATCAAACTTGAGAGTTCTTGGGCGATTTTTATTATTGGCGAAAAAATCGGATTTTTCTATTTCCAGTTTTTCAGCAATATTACTACCTAAATACATTGATTTAGTTCATACCTTTGTCGACAAGATGGCTAATTTAAATGAGCTGACAGGTATGTATCTGCATCCTGTTACAGTTACACAAGCATTGTATGCTATTAAACACGCAGCAACGATTTGGAAATCTGGATGCATAAAAAAGAAGATCATATGAACGAAAAAAATATCGATCGATGTATATCGTTGTTAACGAGTAATGTCGTTCCTGTGGTGGACAAACTTGTTACCGAAAACAGGGATAAAGTTCAACGCAGCAAAAAAGTTTCAATGCCTTCAAATACAGAAGTAGGGTATTTAGTGACGTTCTGCCGCCTCATTTCCACCCGAATTCCTCATTTCCACCCAGATTTACATGTAAATTTCCATAAGGTGGAAATGAGGTGGAGGTGATAGTTTGGTGGAAATGAGGAGAATCCCTCATTTCCACACACATTTACATGTAAATTCCCATAAGGCGGGAATGAGGAGAATCCCTTATTTCCACACTCATCTGGACCAAATAGTTTTCTTCGACTATATGTAAATCCCATAAGGAGGGAAATGCGGAGATGAAATCCACATTTCCACACACAATCCACATTTGCTCCCACATCTGAACCAAATAGTTTTCTTCGTCTTTCTGCATCTTTCGAGATAACCTATCTTGTTTGGTATCAATTAATATTAGAATTTTCTCAGCTACTCGAATCTCTAGGAATTTCTTAGATTGCATCATCCCCAGAGAGCTACCCCAATTTTAATATTTTTACCGGTAGCGATTTTCTGACCGTCGTTATAAATTTTTTAGCTATGTGACACATTTTGCTAGTCTAGAATTTTATACAGAATTCGAATCCGCAAACACATTTAAAATCCGACCACCCCTTACAAAGTTACACTTTTAAAAACTCCGAGCCTCTAAATTTTTGCCCCCCAAGACATATGCGTTAACCAACTACTTGGAGGTATTAACACAAAGAAATTAAGCACACAAAAGTTTAATAATTTATTTTGCCCAATTTACAGTTTAATAAACTAATAGAATACAATTTTACAAAGTATAACATTATTTTGTTTGTGTAGTCGAATCCAAGCAGTTGAAAGTAACCTGTAACAAAAAGAGATTAATGGGTTGTTTAAATAGACCTGTAACAAAAAGAAATTAAAGTAAAGAGAGGAAACGTGTTTTCGGTCAATAAGACATATTGTTGTTAATTCAACAATATGTTTTACCGTCCAGCGAGACCACGTGGAGGTAAACACATATCGCCGGGAACGAAGGAATTATTAAGGATGGGGATGGTAGGTATGTCTTATAACTAACTTACATACTACTAGATATACACACTAAAATAAATACAAATATAAACAACTATCTAATATCCTTATGCCCCCATGCATATGTGGAAGTACTACCAGGGATGGCGTACCTTTTATCATCTTCTGCCGATAAACTAATTTTATTGATTAATTGGGTGTAAAGTTGATGTTTTTACTACGAATACATACCATGCTATGCATAAGGGCACCAAATTCTACATATCCTTCGTAACTTTTAACTTGTTTGAAGAATGAAAAATCATGAAGGTCGATGTGAACTTTATTATTGATATAAATTGAAAAAGAATTTAGAACAAAAAGTACACCTTTTTATTACTGATTATTATTATTAACTTACAACGGAAGTTACAAACTTACGAACTAACTTACATAAATTCTAAATTTCAAAACGACTTTCCTTGCTTTTTAATGGCAAATTCTCTAATTAAATCCGTTATATCTAACGTCTCGCAGATTTCTTTCTCGATGCTTATTACAGCCAAATTCGTAAGTCTATTCTGGCCCATAGTAGATCTCAAATAATTTTTAATTATTTTCAGTTTTGAAAATAATCTCTCGCTATGAGCAACAGTAACAAGCATCGTTAAAAAGATTCGTATGGTTATAGATAAATATTTTGCCTTCTCAATAACCATTGCAGTATACGTGTAGTTTCTCATTTTAAATTAATTTCAAAGTTACTTGAATTGAACTTAATTGTTGTACCTACTTATTATAGTCCTATAGTAGATTCTATTGCGTACGGAGGGGCAGCTTTTTGTGACGTGCATTATTCAAAAGCTTGCAGTTGAAAATTCCATAAACAGCTGCGTATATTCTTTTCATTTCATGTTTTTTAAAGATCCTATTGTGCTGGTTGAGCTATTATAGGTACCTTTACTTTCCATAGCCACTGAGTTTTTTATGCCACCCCCCCTCCATAAAACTTTACCAATATCATTAAGTTAACACTTTTTCCCGAAGTTTACTGTGATATCACGAGAGCGCATGCCTTGTGTAAGAAATTTTCATTTAAATCTATGTGTGGAGTCAGAATTTTTGTTCTATGATTAGGCGTCAATTAGGCGCTATTTTGCGCCAATTAAGCTCTATTTGCGCCGTTAAAACAAAATTTTGCGGAACACCTGGCAAACAAGTTACGAATACCATAGCCTTTGTTTTATTTTCTTCGTAAAATCAATTTTAATTAGTGATGGGACTCGAGTCGATTTTTTGTACTCGGGTAACTCGATTGTAATTTCTATTTGACTCGAGTAGAAACTCGAGTCGAGTTAGAACATCGTTCGATATTGAATTCGAGTTAAAAAGTCTAGTAATTGGACTTGAGTCAATTTATTTACTCGGGTGACTCAAATATAAATTCCCTCTGATTTGAGCTGAAACTAAAACCGTCGATTGAAGTATTCAATCAACGCTAAAACCTAGTCATAACGTGGTGAGTAACTACTATGCTGATTGGCAGTGCCGTGTATTTTATTGCTTTATACGTATATAAAATTAAATATGGAATATCTTTTTTATTATGAAAACGCTGTAATCTGTAATAAATAAATACACATTCCCTTTGTATACGTGCAGACACAGCTAGTGAATGAAGTACTATCGATTCCATCACGTTTGAGTTCGAGACACCCCTTAAGTTCTATACACTTTCTCACAGACTAAAATAATAATATAAACAATAACGTTCTGTATATAAAATATCGATAAAAGAAAAAGGAAAATTGTATCTTTCCGGGATATGATTCACTTTCATTCGAACTAAACCACAGAAGGAAAGATCAATTTGAGTAACACGGTAAATTCACGAATTTTGAGTGTTAAAAATTCGAGTTGAGTGGAAAACCCACCCAACTCAACTTAAGAATTAAAAATAATCACAACTCGATAGTCGATTATAATCGAGTTGCAAATCGGTTCGAGTTACAAGGGGACTGGAGCTGCGAGTCTACTCGAGTTGCGCGAGCCAATTCGAGTTTCAAGTCGACTCTAGTTTCGAGTCGACTCCAGTTGCATAGTCACTTGACTATTCACACAAGTAGGGTTGTCACTCGAGTCACTCGATTAATTTGTGACTCGGGTCCCATCACTAATTCTAATTCTCGTAGCCTGTAGTGAGGTCAGAACAACTTCATCCGTCGAAGGAAGCGCTTTAAACAACTTGTTTGCAAAAAAAAAAACGCTCAAAAAATTTTGTTTCCACATCGCAAAATGCCGCCTAATTACGACACAAACTTTTTTATAAAAATTAAAAACAAGTGTAGCTGCGTGAACTTGGCCAGAGTAGTCATTTTTATTAATATAATTTGTTTGCCGAGTTGGCGCAAAATTATGTTTTGACGATGCAAAATTCCGTCTACTGGACGCCTCATTATGGCACAAAAAGCTTTTGCTAAATTGAAAAAAGAGTGCGACTAACTTCAAGAGCTTATATATGGCAAAATTTTATAATAACATGTCTGCAAAGGGGATGCAAAATTGTGTTTTAGCGGCGCAAAATTATGGAACACATTTTCTTTGAAAAAAGAAGAAAAGTGATGCGTGAAGGTCACTCTTAGTCAACTGCCAACCAAAATTATAAAATTTCTCAAACAAATGTAACTACTGTCATTATTATTTTCTGTTTGGTTTTTGCCGCCTTTTTGTATAAAATCAAATTATGATTGCATATTGACAGTAAATAAGATTTTAATTAATTATACATAATATCAATAAGTAGGAGAATTTATAAAAAGTGTAGTTAATTAGGTTGCATCAGTAATTTCGGATGTGTGTGTGAAGTTAACACTCTTGTTTTTTTTTTTAAATTATGATAGTAAAAGTTGTTGCAGATTGATTTGATCTTGTATCACATTGTTCCAATTTAAAATGCAGAACCATGTTGTCTAGACCTTGAACAAAAATGTTAACCATTGGGACAAGAGCAGAAAGGTATGTTTATTGTTGGTCAGAGAATTTTGTTTGACGTAAATTAATTTTTTACGGGTCTTTGAAACAACTACAACAATGTGTAGCAGTGTCAAATTTTAGGTTGTTTGTAAACGATCTTCCAACATGAATAGATTTTTCCATTTTTAAGAATCGTCTCGAGACGGAATTATACTTTCGGAACAATGTTTGGCTAAACCTTTGGTGTTTCAAAAAAAGAGGTGCCAATAATAAAATGGCGGTTTTTCCGATTATTTGAGGCATCTTTTAAAATAAAATAATGTTTATTGTTATTGTAAATGTATACACAGCAGTGAATCGTATACAGTGTGTTCAACAATAAAGGTAACGCGAAATATCTCGAGTGCCCGACCTTGTATTTTATTTGGGTTTTGTACTGCATAAAGGACTTTATGTTACACTTATTTTGACAAATTAAAATTTCTACCAGTTTTTCCGCGCATGCGCAGCTGTGCACAGCTAGCAACAGAACAAATACTTTCAGTTACAGAAAAAGAAGTAATGCAACGGTGTGAAGCAAATGCGTTGCAAACGGTGGTAGTAACTTTGAGCAATTTATAGGATGAATTGGGCAAAGTTTGGGAGGGGGCTAAGGCAAAGCCCCTCACACGTTTTTCAATTTTTTCTCTTGCCCCTGATAGAACTAACATAGCATCTTCAGTCTCACAGCTAATACCCAAAAAATGGCTGAGATATAGCAGTTTAAAGAGTAGGGCCCTAGGCTACGCTCCTCCCCCCATTCTTTTTCAAATTTTTCCTTTTGTACCTGTCCCATTGCTAGCACTCTAAAAATGACGTAGATATAACAGTTTAAAGTGAGGGGACTAGGGTGATAACAGCCCCACAATATTTTTTTTTCTCTTGCACCGGCTAGTACTAACATATCGCCACATAACACCACTAATCCTATAGCTAGCATCCAAAAAATGACGTAGATGTAGCAGTTTAAAGTTTAGGCCCTTAAGTGATGTCAGCCCCAACTCCATTTTTTTTAAATTTTTTTCTTGCACACCACCAATCATATAACTGGCACTCAAAAAATGGCATATATATAGCAGTTTAAAGTTTAGGACCCAAAGATACGTCAGCCCCCCCCTTACACTTTTTTTATTTGTTTCTTGCACCTGCTAATACTAACAGCACCATTAGTCCCATAGCTAGCGCCCACAACTGCCGTCGATTCAACTGGTCAAGGATTGGTGATTAGCGTTGGGTAGGGATGTTGTAACTGTTCAACGTTTTTAGAATTTAATGTGAATCCTCCCTTTACGAATACTACTTTTAAAGAGCCACTCTGCTCATGGCTCATGGGTAACTTACTTCTAACCCTAATCAGAACTTCTAATTTAATCACGATAAGAATATATAAGGGTTATCTCCTATCCCGATAAATACTTGGCGACGTCATAAACAGTAATAATGCGCCAGTGACTCTATAGTATATTGTGTGACAGGGGCAGAAAATGAGCTATGCGACTGCTGGTGATATGCGGTTAGTACTAGCAAGTGCAAGAAAAAAATTAAAAAATGATTGTGGAGAGGCTGGTATTACTCTTGCCCTCCCAAACTTTAAACCGTTACATCTACGTCATTCTTATGGTGCTAGCAATGAGACTGGTGGTGCTATGTAAGTTTTAGTAGGTGCTAGAGGAAAAATTGAAAAAGTGTAGTGGTGGGGCTAGCATCACCTTAGTCCCCCCTCAACTTTGAACTGTAATAACTTCCGTAGTTTTGGGTGCTAGCTACCACTCTTGTAGTGCAAGGTTGGTGCAATCAGGTGCTATATAGAAAATAAAAAATTTCGAAAGGGGGGGGGGAATCTTGGTTAAACTTCATAATAAGTGGTGCATAATTTAATTGTTAATTTATTTTTGTTTTAAAAATGAATTTAATTGATAGAAAATGTGTAAATGTGTTTAGATTTATTTAGTATACCAAGTACGAGAAATTTGAGTTAATGACTCTGTTAGTGATAAAAATATTTTATACTTGTGGCAGCACACTTGATTTTTCAAAAAATCAAAAGAAGCGAATCAAACATGTAAAATCATAGGTATACTGTCGAAAAATGCGATAGATGCAAATTTCAAAAATTGAAACTAACTCACTCAAATTAGTGAAGTTTCGAGATGCAACAAAACTTTATAAGTCAAAATTGTTTTAAAAGATTAATGCAATACAAGGTTGGGCATTCGAGACATTTCGTGTTGTCTTTATCGTTGAACGCGCTATAATTATATTGTTAGCAATATTTAAAAAGTACCATTAAGATTAGGAAGCATTTAGAAATTAATTTGATAAAACTTATATTTTAAGAATGTGGTACAAGGTTAGAACAATCTATAACAATTTTCAAAACATAATTTTTAAAACCGTGATGCTAACTTCACGCATATTAATTTGGGAGAGTTTTCGTAAGATTATAGTGGTGCTGGTGTCCGTGTTATATGTCACTAAAGAGCGCTGTTTCGTATTAGTTAAAACTCAAACTATAGTGGATTTAAATTGTGCAGTGCGCTTGCGCCTCTTAAAGTAAAACGCGTGCGAAAGTGGTTTTGTGACGTTTATCGACGACTCTTCTTTCGACCTAGTAACGGGAAGGTTGTGCGTGACAAACTATATCCAATAAGTATAGTGCTTGCAACAGTGCATTCAACCAACTCCCCCGGGGGCATTCCAGCAACATTGAAGAGGACCGCACACCAAGGACAATTTGGTGAGTGAATTTATGCCTTTTGTTTGTTAATATTTTACATGCATACAGTTTTCGTATTTAAAGCTCGCGTTTTGTTCTATTTTCGAATTACAGTCCACGATTAAATAAGACGCGCCAGCACCTTTATCTAAGTTTAATTAATTGACAAGCGCATACAAGGGTTTTTAAATCCACAGTTATAATATAAATCTAATAATGTGGGTCAAGCGTAGTAGAATTAGTAATCCTGGCGTAACAACTTCGATAGCTAAGGCCGTTTATACAGCACTTAACGCTCGAATTTACGAAGTTCGGATTTATAACTATAGTGTTGTGGCCGTACTCAGTTACTTCTAGAATTTAGAATACCATGCAAAGCAGAAGCCTTCCCATCAAATAATGACTTTTTTTTATTATTAAACGCCTTTACTGAACTTCACTTAATGACACAACGATACAAATTTTGTGTTCGATTTTTAACCAACTTGCCGATGCCATAGGGCTTTGAAATTCCCCACACTTACTTGTTTCCGGTGACAATGCAATAATCAGCTTTTAATTTGTTTTAAAATTGCAACAATTAAATAATTTTTCAAGGATGGAAGTTTATTTTATGACATACACGGGAATAGTTACATCTGACAGTGTTAATGTTGACGGAGTGTCAATTTCAATGCATATGTTGAATTCTAGATTTTTAGACCTCCATACTAGTGAAATTAGAAATGAAGAAAAGAAAGAATTACAAATCAATATATATATATATATATATATATATATATATATATAAAAAGTAATTTTTTAATATGAATGCTTTTACAGAATATAGAAATGTGTTGTTCGATTTCATGTCTATAGCCACTTTAAATGTTTTCATGTACCTACACTTGACTAAACATAAAAAGCGAGGAGCCTTAATTTGTGAATCGATATATCAATTGTCAATTGATTTATAGTTCGAAATTATTAGAAAATTAATAGAAGCGTTTTAAAGCTTCATTCTTACAATTTGCTGGTATTTAATTACTTAGAACGCTTCGCTATATTTAATTATAAATGCTCCGCTTTTTTATGTTTAGCCAAGTGTAGGTACATGAAAACACTTAAAGTGACAATAGTTGTGAAATTCAATTACACAAATGATGTGTGTAAACAAAATATTTTCTTTATTTTAGTGCATTTCTTTCTTACATATATTTAATAAAAGCGCAAGCTAAATGGGAACAAAATTAGTAAAAACATAGGAAGTTTCTCTTCAAGAACGACTATTTCTCTAATATCATTCATTGCCCTGTACCTTGTTGACACCCGACACGCATCCGCAACTTTTGATTCTTATTGTCGTTTAGATTGTGATGAATACGTAAAATTTCGTCTCTATGGATAACTTAGTATGAATAAACGAATTAGATCCCTTTTTAAAGTCCCATTGTAATAATATGGTATTTAATTTTAGAATCATAAATAAGTAAGCAATTCAACAATTGACATTATACATCTTTGTTAAGAACTTAATACACTACTTATTTTTATATTTTTTAGATGTTTTCAAGTTTAGAAAATCCAAAACTCAGATCAGCTAACCTTCATATTCCACCTTGCTGTGTTATGTTTAAACCTTTGGAACTAACGGCTCTCAGGAGAGAAGAAACACTACCAATCCTCGGGCCTAAATTTAAAAAAGCATGCATCTAAAAATAAATTTGATGGTAAGTTGGTAACATTATTTGAATGCAACTAAATGAAGTTCGAAATATATATAATCTATATTAAACCTCATAAGCAGTACTTATACAAGCATGGCAATATGACCATGTTTTTAAATTAAAGTAAGGAACGCGACAAACACCGTTTAATCATGTTCATGCTTCTGGCGCCCCATTTTCAAACTCGGCGTTGAAAACAAAAAACATGATTTAAATTTTTGCATAAAACTTTAACCTTAAAATTTGTGAACATCCAATTTACACCATATCGGTTTTCGGTGGTTGGAGACCCCTCTTCCCCCAATTCGGATTTTCGACATAAAATGAATGCCTTAATTGTGTGTTTATTCTTTGCATATAACTCTTAATTTCGTGGACGCTATGCTTCCAAAACATTTGTTACCAAAAATTTGCCTCTCTCTCCATTCCTTCCTCTCAGTGTGCGTTACAAATGTTACCAATTTTATGCACAGCAAAAATGACTTTTTCGGTTTCATTGAAGAATTGTTTAGAGACGGAATTGCCCTTTTGGACAACGTTTGGAAAATCTAGAACAATATTTTGCGAGGGTCATCTTTTCGATTTTCGCAATTTTCGTTTGAAATCTTTTAGCAGATTGGCCAATTTTGTATAATTTTTCTAGGCTATATACATCTTCATCGAAAACGATTGCCAATCTTATGTAAGAAATATTATAATATGTAGTATTAATACTTAAGTTTACGTTACCGTAAGGTAAACCAGAATGTTCCATCGAATTTTGGGTTTGTTCACGCAATTATAGTTCAAATGCAGAACAAAATTTGGAGTACCATGCACATATTTGAACAAAATGTAAGAAAATTTTCTATGCCATTTTCGACAAAAAATTTCAAGGGTAGGGTAAATTCAGCCGTTTGTATTTCGAACTAGCGCAGCGCAGCGGCGTATTAACAATCTGGAGTACATACAATGCACGAAATTGGAACAAATAATTAGCAACAGAATGTGGGGCTGATACTGAGCTCCAAATCTTTCGTGAAATATTTTGGAAGCAACATGCACAAAATAAAGCACTTGCACAAAAGTAAAAACGTTTTGAAATTATTAATTACGGGTTTAGAAACGGGAAACGATGTTTATTTGTAGGTTCTACAAGTGATTTTGCACAACACTGTTGTTTAAAATGGGCCGGTTTGGGGGAGGGGGAGGCAGGCACATGGACCTTGCAGGTTTTCAGTTGCACAGTTTTATACGAAACTAGTAACGTTTAATTATTGCTAGTAATTCAAATTATGAGAGAAGTTTAGATTTTGCATTTACTCTATAGCTAAACAACTATTACAGTATTTAAAGTTTTTCCGATAATTTAAATATTTTAATAATAGTCTTTCATAACCTGAACATGGCATGTTTTGTTTTTTAGATAAGAGCAGTAATACGCAGTCAACATCACATGCAAAGCATTTTTATCTTGACTCAAACGATTCACAATATACAGAAGATTCTACGTATGAGCCAGAACAGGAAAGTTCTTCTGACAGCTTATAAGATGAAGAAGTAGAACTAAGTATGGAAAGAGATAATTGTGACAACCTAAAACCAATTTATCGATTCCTAGTAGCAGACAAATGGCTGGCCATTCAACTTCCCATGCAAAATTCCAATTACCATCAAATTTTAAGCAATATGAACAGTATTTACCAAGTTTTGAAATTACTACCTAACTGAACCACAATATCAAATTATTAATTCATCTAGAGGCGGTAGAAAATGTCGAACTTTGTTTTGCCCTTTGTAGAAAAACTATCACACAATTGCCTCGCCATATAGAAAGTCAACACCGAAATGAAAAATTAGTAAGGAAATTGATTATTTTAATAAAGCCGATCCACAACGTCGAAATATTTTAACTGCTATCCGACTATGGGGACCTATATTTATAATAGCAACTCTTCGTACAATGAAGGGTTTTGAAAGTTGCCCGTAAGCCCAAGAAACAAAGTACTAGTCGAGATTTTTACCATGTTGTAATTGTGGAGTGTACATACATAGGTTATACTACTCTCGCCATTATATAAGATGCACAAAGGAAAAACAGCCTTTCAGAAGTACTCAAGCCTATGTTGCAGGAAAGACAATTAATATTTGCCTACATAAAGATGCAAATAGGGTACTTCGTGAAAGGGTTCTTAGGTATGACGCATGCACCCAGGCAATAGCATTTGATGATGCAATTATAGCCTATGGTAATGCTCTTTCACAAAAGTATATAATGTTTGGTCATCATGATAAAATGATTAGATCAAACTTGAGAGTTCTTGGGCGATTTTATTATTGGCGAAAAATCGGATTTTTCTATTTCCAGTTTTCAGCAATATTACTACCTAAATACATTGATTTAGTTCATACCTTTGTCGACAAGATGGCTAATTTAAATGAGCTGACAGGTATGTATCTGCATCCTGTTACAGTTACACAAGCATTGTATGCTATTAAACACGCAGCAACGATTTGGAAATCTGGATGCATAAAAAAGAAGATCATATGAACGAAAAAAATATCGATCGATGTATATCGTTGTTAACGAGTAATGTCGTTCCTGTGGTGGACAAACTTGTTACCGAAAACAGGGATAAAGTTCAACGCAGCAAAAAAGTTTCAATGCCTTCAAATACAGAAGTAGGGTATTTAGTGACGTTCTGCCGCCTCATTTCCACCCGAATTCCTCATTTCCACCCAGATTTACATGTAAATTTCCATAAGGTGGAAATGAGGTGGAGGTGATAGTTTGGTGGAAATGAGGAGAATCCCTCATTTCCACACACATTTACATGTAAATTCCCATAAGGCGGGAATGAGGAGAATCCCTTATTTCCACACTCATCTGGACCAAATAGTTTTCTTCGACTATATGTAAATCCCATAAGGAGGGAAATGCGGAGATGAAATCCACATTTCCACACACAATCCACATTTGCTCCCACATCTGAACCAAATAGTTTTCTTCGTCTTTCTGCATCTTTCGAGATAACCTATCTTGTTTGGTATCAATTAATATTAGAATTTTCTCAGCTACTCGAATCTCTAGGAATTTCTTAGATTGCATCATCCCCAGAGAGCTACCCCAATTTTAATATTTTTACCGGTAGCGATTTTCTGACCGTCGTTATAAATTTTTTAGCTATGTGACACATTTTGCTAGTCTAGAATTTTATACAGAATTCGAATCCGCAAACACATTTAAAATCCGACCACCCCTTACAAAGTTACACTTTTAAAAACTCCGAGCCTCTAAATTTTTGCCCCCCAAGACATATGCGTTAACCAACTACTTGGAGGTATTAACACAAAGAAATTAAGCACACAAAAGTTTAATAATTTATTTTGCCCAATTTACAGTTTAATAAACTAATAGAATACAATTTTTACAAAGTATAACATTATTTTGTTTGTGTAGTCGAATCCAAGCAGTTGAAAGTAACCTGTAACAAAAAGAGATTAATGGGTTGTTTAAATAGACCTGTAACAAAAAGAAATTAAAGTAAAGAGAGGAAACGTGTTTTCGGTCAATAAGACATATTGTTGTTAATTCAACAATATGTTTTACCGTCCAGCGAGACCACGTGGAGGTAAACACATATCGCCGGGAACGAAGGAATTATTAAGGATGGGGATGGTAGGTATGTCTTATAACTAACTTACATACTACTAGATATACACACTAAAATAAATACAAATATAAACAACTATCTAATATCCTTATGCCCCCATGCATATGTGGAAGTACTACCAGGGATGGCGTACCTTTTATCATCTTCTGCCGATAAACTAATTTTATTGATTAATTGGGTGTAAAGTTGATGTTTTTTACTACGAATACATACCATGCTATGCATAAGGGCACCAGAATTATTATGCACAATGTCCTTAAAACTATCTACACTAATCCCCGCCACCACACCACGCGATACCCACTTGATTTTTTTAATTACGTCCTTCTCACTAATGATGCAATACGACTTGGCCCTAGTCCCAACAAATTGTAACACCAAGTCGCCGTTGAATTCATCCTTAAACTTGCCGGGAATCTTTTTGTTCACAAGTGGTATATTATGTTTATTATCTTCGGGGTAATCGCTCGTATCAAAATTGTTAATGTTTGCGCTAATATCACTATACAAGTCTTCTGTTTCCACACTATACACTAAAGAGTCAGTGTCTGTGTAAAGTAGTAAAAGTTTGGATCCATACAAATGTTTCATGGTATTATAATAGAATTCATACATGAGGGTTTTTGAAATATCTAGAATAGAAAAACCTGCATATATAGGCTTGTTATACAAAACTTTTACCCTATCTATCTGTATAATAACCAAATTCTCACCTAGCACTAAACTACTGTTAAAGTTCGGGCGGGCGATAAGTCCACTCGCGCACAATTTTTTCCCATCGTGTCCCCACCGAGTAATTATCTTCACATCAACCCTCTTGTAGACATTCTCCATCGTTTTTCCAAAGACTGCGTTATTCATAAGTTTGAAAAGTCTTTTTCAAACGCATTTCTGGCAGATGTCCTAAGGGTGGTGTTCAAATCGATGTAGGGTTTCAACCAAGGCGATTGGTCGAATTCCAATACTCGATGGATGCCGGTAAGTCTAAGACCATTACGTAGCGCCTGCTGCAGGTTTCTGTAGTGTATGATGTAATGACTCTTGTCGAGCAACGTGGCAAGTAGCTTCTGTGTTTTGGAGGATGGTGTTGGGGGTACCATGGTCTGCGGACAAAACGGTAAATCGTTGTGCTGATCGTGCAGGTCTTCTGGATACTCCAGATCTACTTCCAGAATGTATCCCTTCTCCCCTGTTACAGATATGTTGTCGATGTGGGCTTTCAGGAGGTTAAGCTCTTTCTCTTTCAACCACCTGAATCCGCTTATCGGTAGCGGTTGGCCCATCCATATAAATTATTCACGTCAAGGTACGCCAAGTATTTGGAGGGTTTGCTGAGAACGTAATTCTCCATATACTTATTATTGGCTTCGGCATACCGAGCACTGAATTGGGTTAACCTACTGCGAATACCTCTCTTCACGAAATGATGCATTTCTACATCTGTAAATAGATCCAATTTAACTCCAGTATATTTCAGCATGGCGTCCCAGCTTAGACTAGGTGCTATACCAAACACGTTAACACTGACGTTGTTTTGCTCCTCGAATTTCGAGATATCCTTTATGGGCATTGGGAACTGTAGTCCTGTTAAGTTGAGTACGGTGCTGTAATGGGGGTAGCTATGCACTCTTTGCGGATCGTGAGCACCAGGGTGTAGGGCTGCTACAACGCTCCAGGCAAAACAGGCATTATCCTGGTTCTGCACGTTGACGATAGCATGTTTCTCCCTTACCCATTTTGGTAAAGGTATATACGAAGATCCTCGCAAAGGGTTGTACTTGTTTATATTCAGTTCCAAGTATAGTGCATTTTGAGAGTCCATCCTAAAATTTAAAAAAAATTAGAAAAATAAAAAAATAATAATTTTTCAAAACTTACCAGAATCTCGTTCTTGAAATTCGTCTGACTTGGTCAATATCCTCCCCACAAAGGAATTGTAGACCTCCCCTAAATTGCTGGATGAGGCGATAACTGTGTTTCGGGTGTTGAACGATTTCACATCCTCTACACCGTCTTTCACAGCCATCTTGGTGTAGCCACCAAACACCTCCAAGTTCACCTTTAGGGATGTATGAATAGTCTGCTGCTCCCCGACTAAGGCGATGAACCTCTCGCATTGTGTGCGGATGAAGTCTTGGATACCTACAAATAAATAAGTTAAACACTCATTCAATGTTTAAAAAAAAATACATACCACTAGCGTTAGTATTTTTAATTCTGTAAGTAGCTATTCTGTTTTTAAATGCTGTAGCTACCATTTCTACACCATCGCCTCCGTCGAGTACCCTAGTCGAAGCAATCTTGTGCGCGTTGGAGCGCTGGTGGGATGCCAAGTTGGCAACATCCACACCACACTCCTCGCACCTCCGCAATCTTTTGGGAGCAGGTCCCTCAACGGTCGGTGCAGCCGGTCGTTTAACTCCGGATGGACCGGCAACTGGTTCTACCACACCATGCTTGGTGTCCTTATGCCGTTTAAGGTTGTCCTTACGGGCGAATGATGCCGGGCACGCATCGCAGGCGAACAAGCCAGTCTTTTGATCTGGCACCGATTCATGTTGTTGGAGTTAGTGTCGTTTTAAACTATCGTTTCTTGAGAAAGCTGCACCACAGACATCACACACGAATGAAGACATTTTTTCTATAAAGAAAATTAAAAACTGGCAAAGACTTTTTAGCTGTTGTAACTAGTCAAAGACTAAACAGAAACTGAATTATATTGTATCGCACGGTGCTTTTATACCCGGTTGGTATAATTAAATTGTTTACTTTTAAATTAGGAGAAACCCGACGTCGTTTTTACCTCGAGTTACATTTCAAATATCGGATGTATCACTTTAACTTTCACTTCTACTCTAATTGTTTACAGACCAGTCTATTCACGTCGGTGAAAACCAATTAGCTTTTCGCTTACGCACTACAACTATAATTATCGGATGTATCACTTTAACTTTCACTTTCGTGACTTCCCAGCATTATACAGCGAATTAGTAGGGTTTGTTGCTAATTCTAATTTAAATGATGGCGATTGGTTTACTACTCCGACTGAAGGGGAGAAACGAATTAAAATCTTGGTTGAAGGCGAAACTCAAATTGGAAATATTTTATTCTACGACGAATTGAATCAGAGTGCACTAAATGCTTTGGAGCTGGTTATAAGTTTTCCGGATATATTTGTGCGAGACGTGATACGTACAAGAACATTAGTGGAAATGTTTAGACGTTTAAATTTGCCGGATTCTGAAGATTCTGGGTATGGTGATAACTAGAAAGAGTATCTTATAAAAGACAGTTGTAGTAGTTATGGTAAACAACTACGATCACAGCTCAAGAGATGTTGATGTAAATATATTGTTATTGTAAATATATTGTTTAAGTAGTTTGTGAAACTATAATATATTGTAAATTTTTTGAAAAAAGTACAAATAGACTTGCTGTTGTTTATTTATTTAGTATAGTTTGAGATTTTTCTGAGTAAACACATGATTATTTGTTCTGGAGAGGGTTTAATCAACAGCGCTATAAACAGGTTACCGTTTGAACTGCATATCCCAGGTTATCAGTACTGCGGTCCTGGTACAAAGTTGAATGAGCGCTTAGCAAGGGGTGATACTGGAATAAACGAATTGGATAAATTGTGTAAAGACCACGACATTGCATACTCAAAGTACCCTGACGATCTTCCAGCCAGACACCGAGCAGATAAAATTTTAGAAGAAGAAGCCTGGAGGAGAGTTAAGTCTAAGGACGCAAAGTTTGGGGAAAAAGCCGCAGCTTGGTTTGTGACAAACGCTATGAAAGCAAAGAAAAAAATCGGTATGGGCTTAAAGAAGAAAATAAGTTTCAAAGGTGGATTCTTGAAGAAAATACGATCCGCAATAGACCGAGTTGGCTCCGACAACTTGAAAAAGCTACTAGACTTTGGTATTCTAATTGGTAAAAAAATCATAAAAGGAGCCGGTGGGAGAAACAAAATTAAAGTCTCACGTATCATACCCGTTCCACAGAAAGGAGCACTAACAGGTGGTGCTGCGGGGATAACTAAAGCAGTAAATGATGTCAAGACAGCAAACGAACAGCTTAAGGAGAGCGAACGGCACAACAGATCTATGGAAGCCATAGCCGTTGGGAAAAAAGGAAATGGAATGTTTCTAAAACCATACAAAAAAGGCACAGCATTATTCTTGAAACCGTACAAACAGGGGCGTAGTGTTTGTAAAAAAATATCAAAAAACTAAGCAAGTTACATCGAAAAGCTCTCACCGACGTAGATATAAGGAACCACGCATCTAACATTCCTCATTTTCGCAACGTCTTTTCTAGAGATCAGTTACAGAAGATTAGACCGCGTGACAACGAGTCCGGTGTGTTTAATTTGGATACCACCAAAGGATCAGGTACACATTGGGTAGGGTACCAAAAACGTGGAAATAGTGTGTTTTACTACGATTCGTTTGGAGAGTTGAGACCACCGGAAGAAGTAAAGAGATATTTTCGAGGTTGTAAAATTTACTACAACAGTGTACCGGAGCAGACTTACAACACATACAATTGTGGACATTTAGTGTTAAAGTTTCTTAGTGACAATGGCTAAAACAGTGAGCGTGTTCGGGTATGGTAATATCATATCGACAGGATCCAGTTACCCACCAATTAAATTGAAACAGGACGTGAATATGCTTTAGGTCTAGTGGGACTGTATACTTGTAACACTGTGCAAAACATACATCCAGGAAACAACAACTTATACTTTAACGATCCAGAGCATCCCAGAATAACCATTGAACCTGGATCATACGAATTAGAAGAAATAAATGCATATATACAGGATGTTTTCAAAAAATGGTTGAGTCAGAAACCGGACATCAACGAGAACATTTAAAAATATTTTAAACTGACTGCAAACAATAATACATTAAAGTGTTCTATACGAAGCAGTATATCGATAGATTTTGGTGCAAACCGTAAAAACAATATTGGAAGCATCTTGGGGTTTACCAACCGCAAATTGGCTGCAGATACCGTACATATCGCTAATCAGCAAGTGAACATAATATCGGTCTCAAACATTTTGTGGAAACCAATATCACCAGCGGATCGTTCAGAAACAATTTTCTTACCCACAGCATATTCGAATTCAGTCTATCTGTACCACCCGGGTATAATCTGGAAAAGGAACCTAACCACGTCATATATTATCCGCTGAGCGTGACAGAAATTGATAATATTACAATCAGACTAGTCGATCATTTGGGTGAATTAGTAAACTTTTCACCGGAAACATACACCTGTGTGAGACTGGAAATAAAAAGCAGCTGAAAATGCCCATTGATTTTGTATATAAAACACGCTACAACACCCCCCGACGACCAGTAGTGACTACGACATCAAAGCGTCAAGTTGTCGAGAGACTTACAGTAGAAGAAATACGTTTCTTAAAATCTTTGGAATTAAAAGTTATAAATGATGGGTGGCAGAAGTAAACGCAGCTTAGATCTCCACGGCGAAGAAAACGTTAAACTTGGAAGGCTTAAATATGAGGACGTACCCAAATTGGATGTGTTTGGAGGTTATAAATTAGACGAAACCATAATAAAGGAAGATTATTATACATATCTTCCCTTTACATTGAATGCAGAAAACAACGATCGAATTTCAATTGAAATCCAGAGCAGTGATAACATCACATATCCCCATGAAAGTTTCATATTTATAAAGGGTACCTATAAGCCCACGGAAACATTAAGAGAAGCTTCAACAGCTGTAGACCCGATTAGAGCAGCGGAACCAGATCCTAAACCTTACGAATTTACTAGAAATGCACCATATTTTCTGTTTGAGGAAATTCAATACAAATTGGGTAATAATCAAATAATAGATGTCTGCAGAATCCCAGGAATTACAAGAACAGTTATATACGGTTTGAAAACCGTTAATTGATCTATATTACTAAATGACGTTTGTATTTTCCCCAATCGAGGCCAAACTAGAGCGCTCATTGTATGATTAATAAACCCTTCAGCAATGATGCGATGATTCTAATGGATGGCATTGAGCATATATATTGTATTTCTCAAATCATATAGCCGCTAATTCATAAAAAAGAAAAATTTACATAGCTTTCACTATACGTCACATAATTGTAAAGCAATTAGTTTGTAAAACGAATGTATTTTCTAACTATTTAGCATTGAGCATATTTTGTGACGTAGTAATTAACAATGTTAAAACCAGAAAAATTTTAAAAGTCATGGGTTTTTGCGATATTCTGAAAACAGTACATTACTGATTGAAAAAATGATTCTAAATATTAAATACTTATGGCTTATAAAGAACTCATTTCTAAAATCCTTGCGGTTTTAGATTTCTAGGGAAATGGTTGTTTAAAGCATATGTTATAGATGAGCAAAACAATTTACAGAGGTTTGAGAGCTTTAAAGCGTAACTTTGTAATCGATGGTCCGATTTTAAATTTGTTTGCAGATTCAAATTCTGCGTAAAATTTTAGATTAGTTTAATGTGTCATATAGCTAAAAAATTTATGCGGACGGTCAGAAAATCGTTGCTGGTAAAAAACCTTAAAATTGGGGTAGCTCTCTGGGGGATCATGCAATATAAGAAATTCATAGAGATTTGAGTAGCTGAGAAAATTCTAATATTAATTGATACCAAACAAGATACGTTTATCTCGAAAGATGCATTGGTTAGACGAAGAAAACTATTTGGTTCAGATTTGGGAGCAAAGAGCAAAATTGAGAGGTTTAGGACTTTAAAAGTGTAACTTTGTAAGGGTTGGTCCAATTTTAAATCTGTTTGCAGATTCGGATTCTGTGTAAAAATCTAGACTAGCGAGATGTGTCACATGGCTAAAAAATTTATAACAACGGTCAGAAAATCGCTACCGGTAAACATATTAAAATTGGGGTAGCTCTCTGGGGGATGATGCAATCTAAGAAATTTCTAGAGATTTGAGTAGCTGAGAAAATTCTAATATTAATTGATACCAAACAAGATAGGTTTATCTCGAAAGATGCATTGGTTAGACGAAGAAAGCTATTTGGTTCAGATGTGGGAGCAAATGTGGATTGTGTGTGGAAATGTGGATTTCATCTCCGCATTTCCCTCCTTATGGGATTTACATATAGTCGATGAAAACTATTTGGTCCAGATGAGTGTGGAAATGAGGGATTCTTCTCATTCCCGCCTTATGGGAATTTACATGTAAATGTGTGTGGAAATGAGGGATTCTCTTCATTTCCACCAAACTATCACCTCCACCTCCTCATTTCCACCTTATGGGAACTTACATGTAAATCTGTGTGGAAATGAGGGATTCGGGTGGAAATGAGGCGGCAGAACGTCACTAATTACCCTACTTACAGATATCAAAAAATTATTTAAATACAGCGTACAGGGCTATGAAGCCAGTTAACAAAAACTGCAAAGGACATTTTCGTATTCGGAATGGAAACTTCTAGGATCACACTGCTTAGTTGCACTTCTCGTTTATAATCGACGTAGACCTGGAGAAATTAGTCGGATTATGATGGAGAACTTGAACGCCATTCAAACAATGGAGAAAGTTCATCCATTATATGACACGCTTACAGAAAATGAACGTCTCTTAGCTGACAGAAATGAGTTGTTTATTATTCGAGGGAAATTAAATAGATCAGTAGTAGGGTAAATACAGGGCTACCACTTACCCCTATGACGTCACAAATCAATGTTATTTCCTATAAGGAGGGCTCCATAAGGAGTAATGTATCAGACAGAGACAGATTCGCACATCTGGTAACTTAAATTTGACTTAAATTCGCACAATAGTTTTCTTCAACTAAGCATTTTATAGCCCCAGGCACGGATAATTTCAACATTTGCAAAGGATTCGCACATTTAGTAACAAAAATCTGCACAATAGTTTTCTTCAACTAAGCAATTTTTAGCCCCAGGCATGGCTAATTTAATTAAATTCTAATTTGTGCAATTATTCGCACATCTGGCGAGGGTTCAGCACCCCGATCTGGCACGGATCTTGTTCTCAACACCCCGATCTGGACCATCTAACCTTTAATCGGCAAATATTCGCCAAAATTTGCACAATAGTTTTCTTCAAGTAAGCATTTTTTAGCTCCAGGCATGGCTCGTGCTATCGGCACCCTGATCTGGACCGCCGGGGCCCCGGAATCCTTTCCCAGGACCACCGGATAGACAAATTCTTCCGCTAATTATTTAATCTTTTAAACTAATTTAATACATAACTAGATTAATCTCATTAGCCCTAATGCAATCTTTTGCAAATTAAATTCTTATTTGTCACAATCTCAAATATTTGCACCGGATAGGCAAATTCTTCCGCTAATTTATTTAATCTTTTAAACTAATCTAATACATAACTAGATTAATCCATTAACCCTAATGCAATCTTTTGCAAATTAAATTCTTATTTGCCACAACCCCCCCGTCGGGCCCCGACAGGGCCAGCGGTTAGGCAAATTCTTCCGCTAATTTATTTAATCTTTTAAACTAATCTAATACATAACTAGATTAATCCCATTAAGCCTAATGCAATCGTTTGCAAATTAAATTCTTATTTGCCACAATCCTCCGTCGGGGCCCCGGCAGGACCACCGGATAGGCAAAATCTTTCTGCTACTGTCTCTGTCTGATACATTACTCCTTATGGAGCCCACCGAGGGTATGGATCGAGCACTCGACACCCGAGCCGGGCCGACGGACCACGTCATCCTTTCCCCGGATCCACCGAATCTGCAAATTCGCCCAGCTAGTAACATTTACATAAATCTGCAAACCAATTAGCAAACCAATAAACTAAAAAAAAAGACATGTATCCGTTTATTTGCAAATAGACGTTCAAACACAAGCACATTATTTTTTGATTCAACTAGCTCTTAGTGGAGAGGTGTGGGGGAAAACTTTCAGCTTATGAACTAAAACCTATGTATTATTATTATTAACAACCCATTAGAAAATAACAATAAGCGTTAATACAGTTTATTCGGTATAATAATCATTAATAGCACAAATTTGCATACAGTTAAGATACATAGATCGACAAAAAAAAATCCGCAAATGACAAAATGTTAATTTTAGTCTAATTCAAAGTCTATGTTCACTATTGCACCGACTTTACCCAGGCTAATCATATAAACGTTTTTCTTAGCATCAACTAGTTCTTAGTGGAGAGGTGTAGGGGGGGAAAACTTACAGCTTATAAACTAAAACGTCAGGATGTATTATTATTAACAACCCATTGGAAAATAACAATAAGCGTTAATATAGTTTATTCGGTGTACTAATCATTAATAGCACAAATTTGCATACAGTTAAGATACATAGATCGACAAAAAATCCCGCAAATGACAAAATGTTAATTTTAGTCTAAGGATATTTTCTATCGGTGACAAGCTCGGAAGCACTTATTGTAGTTTTACGCTTCATAACCGCATTTAATTTTGCAAAATCCCTATTTTATATGAGCTGGCAAATAAGAAAATAAAGAGTTAAAGATTAAGGCGGAAATTTAATAATTACAATTAAATCACTTATGAGGTAAGGCCGAAATATAACTTTTAAAAATGTAAAAGACATAATTCTGCGTCTTGATGCAAGAATAATAATTTTAAACTAAAAAAGGACTTACCTCCTGCTTGTACGTCGTTCTTCGGAAGTTGAAACAGATATTTTTGAACTAGAAACCCTAGACCAATACTTATATGAATCGACAGATCCTTTCCAATCAACATAAATCCTGTTATAAAACACGACCATCGACTTTGATACCCTTTCACCGAACGCTCTACTTTCATATTGTTTATGGAAAATTCGAAAATGTTTCTTAACTTTAAGGTATTTTTTGGTACGTTACATTAAATCGCGATAATTACATGGTTTTAAATAGAGGTATTGGCAAACTAAAAGCTGCTAAAATACATATTGCAGAAACAGTCTTTGAGAAGGATTCGTACTTTAGATATATGCGTAAATAAAAATTTAAACTATAACAATATCTAAACCAAAAAGGGCTCCTTATTTAAAATGAAATCTTTAGCCTAAAAGCACTTCTTAACAAGAGGTAATTCGCGAAAAAATATTACCCAAGAAATGAATTTAATTACGGAAATATCCACAAAACAAATAATAAATAACGTCTTCGACCTTATTAAAATGTAACATAATTAATAGCCGGTAATTTGTTGGTACAAATGCAAGCTCTTTGTATGCATTACGATACATTACTCGTAGAACTGAATTGAGAAAATTTACAGATTTTCGATAATATTTACGTAGAAAAAAGCGTTAAAACGCGGTGTTATTTATAATACAATAGCATATTATGCAAAAACCGAAACCTCGAATTTCTGCAAAACGATAACGATCGAGCATAAGTTATCAATGTTTATTTATTTTCAGGCTAATTATACGTCCTCGTTAAAGCACTGAACAATGTCATAGTCATTTACACTTATTAAAATGTAAAAGGAATATTTTGGATGCCAGAAAAACAAACTCATTCTATACATTACGAAACATTACTCATTAAACTAGAAGTACAATGGTTTTCTTCAACTAAGCATGTTTTAGTGCAAATAGGTCTTACTAATACTATGGCTATGCAACACATATACAAATTTTGCAATTACTTTTAGTAGCTAGTAGCACTCTTCCACCTTGTCAGCAATAAATATTTTACACAAAACCTATAATCTGTTACCACTATTCATGATTTTACAAAAAAAAAAATTCCGCAAATGACAAAATGTTAATTTTAGTCTAATTCAAAGTCTATGTTCACTGTTGCACCGACTTTACCCCAGGCTAATCACATTGGATAATAACAAGAGTTACCCTAATTTTAAGAAAAAGCGACAAGCAGTTTAACAAGTTTATTGCAATGCGATAAATAATCCAGTTACAAAAGTAACAGATTTATAGCAAACATAATTACAATTTAAATACGTTTATGTGAATGATATATGCTCTAGATAATGTAAAAATTGTTTAAAGAAATCGCCACAAAGTCTACAAGAGCATAATAATACCTAGAAGTATGGGATATGCTAAATATTATGAAAATGTTTAAAACAAATCAGTACTAAGCGCACATTTAAGATACATAATAATAATAAAAATGAGATAGTAAAAAGGTATTAATACTAAACATATGATATATAGATACATAGGTATAAACATAATATAATAATAATAATAAATAGCACTAGTATATTGGAAGCAGACGAGCTTTTTAGTATAAATATTATTTTAATTGTATATTTCTATGCCCCCACGCATACGTTGATGTGATACCGGGGGTGATACATCTTTTGTCATCATCCCCCAACAGACTGATTTTATTTATCAGCTGTGTGTACAGCTGGTGTTTGTGACTACGAATGCACATCATCGTATGCACGAGGGGGTCACCATCACATAAAACTACTTCTTTAAAATCACCTACACTAATTTCCTTACTAACTACACTACGACTAATACCTTTTATTTTTTTAATTACTTCATTTTCACTTATGAGGCAGTAGAACTTTGCCCTACTGCCAATAAATTCTAAAACTAAGTCACTGTTGAATTCGTCCTTAAATTTACCAATAACTTTTTTATTAATTAAGGGGATATTGTATCTATTGTCCGGGGGGTAATCACTGGTATTGAAATTATCTATAATCGTTCTTATATCGCTATAAAAGTCGTCAGTTTCCACACTGTACGCAAGACTATCCGTGTCCATGTACAAAAACGAGAGCTTGGCTCCATACAATGGTTTCATGACGGAATAGTGAAACTCATACATTAGAGTTTTTGACAAATCTAAAACACTAAGACCAACATAAATGGGTTTATCATACTTTACTTTAACGCGACCCATTTGTATTACAACCAAATTCTCGCCTAGTACGATACAACTGTTAAAATTAGGACGCGCGATAAGCGTACTCGCACACAGCTTCTTCCCATCTTGCTCCCACCTTGTAACGATTTTTACATCGACCCTCTTATCCACATTCTCCATAGTCTTACCAAAAATGGAGTTGTTCATAAATCTTTTTCAAACGCATTTTTGGCAAGAGTACGGTAATGCGTATTCAGATCGATGTAGGACTTCAACCACGCGGACTGATTAAACTCCAGCACTCTGTGTACCGCTTTCAGCTTAAGTCCATTGCGGATACACTGCTGGAGATTCCTATAATGAAGAATGTATTTGGTTTTGTCGCACAATGTGGCAAGCAATTTAGGTGTCTTAGAGCTAGGTAGAGGAGGTACACGATTCTCTGGGCAGAACGGCAAGTCGTTGTGGGTGTCGTGAAGGGTTGGTGGATACTCGAGATCAACTTCTAGCATGCACCCTTTATCACTGTCTTCTGGAATATCCATAATTCGTTTTTGTAGACGGTTTAGCTCATCGGCGTCAAGCCACCTAAAACCGCTCAGAGGGAGGTATTGGCTCATTGCCCAACCATACAAATTGTTGGCATCTAGGTATGCCAAGTTTTTTGATAGTTTGGCGGCATCGTAGTCTTCCATATATTTATTATTTGCCTTTGCATGACGCCCACAGCATTGAACCAGACCACCGCGGAGACCCTTTTTGATGAAGTGGTGCATATCTACGTCGGTCAGGAGCTCAATCTTGACTCTAGTGTACTTCAGCATTGCGTCCCAGCTCAGACTGGGCGCAGTCGCGTACTGACAAGGATCCAAATCGTATGTCCTTATGCAGACAATTCTGAAATTTTCAAAAACGTCTGCCAAAAGGAGCACATCTGTTTTCAGATAAAGATCGCTATATTCACCGTGTGTTGAAATATTAAAAGTTGTCCACACATTCTGGGCATGTTCGTATTCATCATCACTGATGTCGGTCGATGTTAAATCATTAAAAAATCCTCCTTTGCAGGTAAACTTGCTTCATTTAACACCGACGCATTAGTAATATACTTATATGGGAACACACCTTTGCGCGTGAGTAATCTAGAATATTTCTCATCCGGAAAATATTGACGAACTTCACAAAATTGATCTGAATCCAAGTTCTTAGCCAGTTTGTCAAGACTCGAGCTCATGAAGCGAAGCGAGTCGATAAATTGAAGTTGTATGCACGATTTATCGGCTTCGTTTGTATCGTCTTCATCAAAACCATCAAAGTCCGGTTCGTCTCCAGATAATCTAACGTATTTCGTGAAAGAGATAAACCGTTCTTTGTTGTTGGGAATCACGGTAACCCGCTCCTTATCACAAGCCAACTCCTTTATGATAAAGTGTGAGTCGTACCCGCTTAGATTGTGGAAAACCACGGGGATGAAATGGGGGAGCTTGTACTTTATGTTGCACTGTGAATGTGCGGCATGGCGGTACTTCCCCGTGAGATGGTCGTGGTCTCTGACCCGATCATCTCCCAGGGGTTTCCCGCATATACCACAATCCACAGCATCACAAAAAGCAAGCGCCTCCAACACGTTCATTTTGATCATTGGAACTTTTTCCCTTAAGATTTTCCCCAATCTACGAGCATCTTCTTTCACTTTATCCATAAACACCTTGGCCGCATCAGGTTCTCGGTACAACTCAAACTTGTTCAAGCTATCGTCATACGAGCACTTGATATAATAGGCAAAGCTGTATGGCTTGTGATACTGAACGCTTTCGGTGGAAGAAAGTGGCGCATCATCGTTAGTAGTAATCGGTTTTAATACCGATTCAAAATCTGCATAAATGACAAAGGGGACTTTCATTTGCTTATGGATATTCCCAAATTCTAATATATTATTATCGACAGTAGGCATGGTGGTTGCGACATGCTTGCAATCGTGCTCAGAATGTCTGCGAAGCTGTTCTTCAGATCAAAAATAGATCAAACAGCCGTCGCAGATCCACTTGCGCACCTTTTCTCGAGATAATTGTTTGCCAACCAATCGACTTAGATCTTTAATCCAGCAATAGTGAAATCGTTCACCGTCCTGGAGAAAGAGCAGGTTAACGTGTCGTGCTTTTTTTCTTTTGGTAAAGTGTATCGGTCCCACTATTGATTTTCCCTCTACTCCAAACACGTTAATGCTTACATCGTTCATTCGTTCGAATTTGGATATGTTGCGCATTTCCATCGGGAAATTGATGCTATCTAAATTCAGAATATGGGTGTATTTAAAAGTCTTATGAGAATTTTGATTTTCGGGATAGAGCGCCGAAATAATAGCCTAAGCAAAACAAGCAGAATCGACGTTTTGCACGTTTATGCACGTCTGTTTCTGCTCGATCCACTCCGGCAGCTTTATGTACGCAGACCCTCTTAGGGATTCGCATTTATTGATGTTGATCTCGAGGTGTAATACCTTCTGCAAGGACCACCACGATTCCCGTTCCTGAAACTCGTCAGATTTTACCGACATAGTTTCCGCCAGAGAATCGTACACCTCCCCCAAGTCACTAGTGCTATTTACAATAACGTTCTTAGTATTAAAGGATTTAACGGCCGTGATCACATGCAAAGCACCCATTTTTGCGTACATTCCAAAGAGCTGGCAATTGATTTTTGCTGTCGGGTGTACTACTAACCTGTCTCCAACAAGACGCTGAAAACGCTCCTTTTGCCCCCGTAAAAACGAATTAATGTTGCTCTCGGCGATGGTGCTTATAACTCTAAAAGTAACAATCCGATACTTGAAGGCAGAGCTGACGATCTGCACACCATCTTCAATATCCCGAATTGAATTACTTTTATGGGCATTGCTACGAAGATGCGATGCATACGCTGTCGTTGGAAATCGATAGCACATACATCACATCTAACAAGCTGACTTGTGCAACTCGAGCACGTTTTACGGGGACTTCACAAGCTGCTGGAGACGATGTTGATGACGATTGGCGTTTTACACCCGACGTGGATGGCGCTGCAAGTCCATGATGTTGCCGTTTTTGGTGTTGCATCAGGTTGTCAGATCGAGTAAAACTGACTCCACAAACTTCGCATACGATGGCGCGGCCTGCTGGATCCATGTCTGCTACAAATTTCGAAAAAAATATTAGTATTTATCAAAGTTAACAAAATTTAAATATTACATTTATGCTGTTTATTATACTAGTAAGATGCGGCATAAAATGTGACTAAACATTAACAAGGCTTGATAATAACTGAGATAAATGATTCCGAACCAGGGGTATGTATAGTAGCGGTTCTTTGTTAGAAAGTTCTAGAATGTTTATTTTCCTGTCAAGACTTGTTTGTGAATGATTAGGAATTTCTTAGAATTACACAATCACCGATATTTGTTAGAATGTTCTAGACGCTTTTTACCCGATTACGTTGTTTTGAAGGTAAGGTCATACAATGAACAACTTGCGCCTTGAATCTGTTTATTCTTTCAAAACATGAATCTTTATGATAAACTTAGGAAAAAAAACCCACAACGACATATTTATTTAGACCTTGGGCTATGTTTTTTCCTGTAAAGACTTGCACTTAATACCACTAGTTAAATCTGTTGCTCGACTAAAACAGGTTCAAAATTGATCGGCGGATGACCTCCACCACTCAATATATAAGACGAGAAATGTAAAGCTAAAAATTCAGTTTGCGAAATATCTTCGAACTATTCAAGTTAAAGTTATGGATTTCGCGGGTGTTGATGTAACAAGTGATGTGCCGCAATTAAACCCAAACACGCTGGTAGGCAAGACTGACTACCCCTTAAGCGGATGGAAGCGATCTCACCCTCACTTATTGGAAGTAGGATTTGATTTACATGGTGGTCTACAACCAGTCATACAAATTGATTGTGTTAGATGTATATGCGGAAATGTTGGAATGAAAATGGGGTATAATGGTTGGTCCGATTTATGTAGCTTTCAAGTTGAATTTAGAGTTAGAGAATTTGCACGAGATGCAAAGAATGCTATACAAAATGGTTTCAGCGATGGAATAGGTGATGTAGAATTACAACTGGCTTATGGGTTTAAATTGAAACTGACAACCATTACATCGAATGTCAAAAGCGCATTAGTAGGAAATGATTTGCAAGAAGAGGATTTGTTTAATATGGAAATTGCGAGAGGTCGAAATATTATTGTTTTAAATGATAGTGAAGTATTTAAGATGTTCCAACTGGGTAAAGGAATAAGCAGTAGGTTGCATGGGTTACAGAAACGAGGTTTTCCAGCAATTTACAAGACCTTTATTGGTGATATAATAAATGCAAATCGTGGTCTAAATAATGAATTGACGGATGAAGAACGAGAAGCCATTTTAATTGAAAGCGAGCTCCATACAGATCATTCTCTATCTGAGGATTTTACCAATGTGAACTATTTTATCATTCAGGAAATAATTATAGTAGAGGAATATGTTCCTTCGAGCGCAGCGCCGCCGCCGCCGCAGCCGCCGCCCTGGACCAAAAAGTTTCCTTCGACTAACCATTTTTCATCTTTCGAGATAAATATATCTTAAATTTTTCATCTTTCGAGATAAATGAGCATCCACATTTCCACACTCGAGATAAACCTATTTTTAAGATTTTTTTTTACCGCTAACATTCTGAACCGAATAGTTTTCTTCGACTAGCCATTTTCATTTTCGAGATAAACCTATCATGTTTGGTATCAATTAATATTAGAATTTTCTCAGCTACCCGAATCTCTAGGAATTTTTTAGATATCATCATCTCCCAGGGAGCTACCCCAATCTTAAGATTTCTCACCTATAGCGACTTTTGAGCGTTCTTATAAATTTTTTTAGTCATGCGATACATTAAATTAGCTTAGAATTTTACGCAGAATTCAAATCTGCAAACAGATTTGAAATCGGACAACGCCCTGCAAAGTTACACTTTAAAGTCTGGAACCTCTAAATTTTGCTCCTTGCTCTATAAGCAAAACTAACAAATAGTTTTCTTTGTCTAACCAATGCATCTTTCGAGATAAACCTATCTTGTTTGGTATCAATTAATATTAGAATTTTCTCAGCTACCCGAATCTTTAGGAATTTTTCAGATAGCACCATCCCCAAGGGAGCTACCCCAATTTTAAGATTTCTTACCTGTAGCGACTTTTGAGCGTTCTTATAAATTTTTTAGTCATGCGATACATCTTGTTAGTCTAGAATTTTACGCACATCCCGAATTTGTAAACAGATTTGCAATAGGACCACGCCCTGCAAAATTATACTTTAAGCTCTCAAACCTCTTTAAAATTTTTGCTCGTATATATTTAACCCCATTTTTAAAACCTTTTTCGCTACCCAAGACATATGCTTTAACCAATACAAAGAAATAGCATACAAAATTTTAATAATTTATTTACAGTTTAATAAACTAATCATTCCAATGTAATGGGTTTTAAATATATAAATGGGAAGGTCGACTTTTGGTGTAATGATCGTGTGGTTAATAATTAAGAAAGCGCATTTGCTGCTATGAAATCTATGGAATTTCTCCTGTAATGAACGAAGAATGCATTCGTAATTGAAAATGCGTGTCACTTACCTTCGCTAGATACCAACCATGTTAATTAGTGAATTTATAGTACCGATTTAGATTCTAATTATTAGAAATTTTGTGTATGACATCATTAACTACCTAAATTTCAGAATTATCAAAATGTAATAAACTACATTAAGTACTGTTCAATAATAATCATAAAACAATATTAGAGTGAAAGTAAATGGGTCCTATTACATATTGATATCCTACATCAATTACCTAAATTACCTTACGTGACGCTGTAGAAGCATTATAATTCAATATTTTCGAAACTTCCAATGTAGCATTAATTCATTTGTAACTCGTAATCCAGCAAATATTCTAGATTCTTAACGAACATGTGAATCACATTTGAAAGCTGTTTATAATTTCTTCTTCAAACAAATGCGGTTATTACAATAGGAAAGTACGCTAAATGCAAGTCAATTAACAGCAATTAAATATTGCTTGCTGACCTACCTTAATTAGGTTGCTGTGCTATTAGGACCAGGGTATGCAGACTTTAACACCTCCATCTCGCACGCTTTACACGGATGTTGGTTGTTTCGTACAAGACCCTTTAACAACTGGCGGAGCTGAACGTTTACTGCTTAATGACATACCGTGCTGTTTTTCCTTGTGTCGCTGTGAGCTATTCTTGTAAAAGCGATACTGCAAGACCCAGAGCTTAAGTACTTTGCTGCCGACGAATGTATAAGCAACCGTGGACGATGTTACACCACGACATTAAATGGCAGGCTTGAATATTTTCTTTCGAAACAATCGAAGATTGCCGAAGACACTCGAAGAGTGCACAAACGCGATCACTAAACCACAATTAATAATCGCCTTTATAGGTTTAACATTTCTACCATTACCAATGACTTTAATTTCTTATTGGAGAATCCTTATTCTCCACGCACTGTTGCGTAGCTGGATGCCCACCCTTTTGGGGATATATGCTCGTTATAGGTTGTAAGACCCTCGGTTTTACTTAACTACACTTTGTGAGATCCCTTTAATCTTTTTTAATCGTGTCCTTCTCGCGCACAATACAGTAGGACTTAGCCTTACTACCTACAAATTCTAACACCAAGTCACCGTTAAACTCGTCTTTAAATTTTCCCACAACTTTTTGTTAACATGCGGTAAATTGTGTTTATTATTTGCGGGGTACACCACTTTAAACTTAAAAATAAAAACAGGATAGTTTAATAGGTCTATTAATAATTTATGGTAATGTTGGCGATACAAATATGTAAAAACAAACTTTATCAAGAAAATATAATGTTTTAATAGAATACATACACGTATTGATAACATCTATAAACCGCTGTGGTAACTAGAGTATGGCGAATCAGGGATTGCCAAATCTCTAAACATTTGCGCAAGCGATTGCCTTGCAGTTGCATCTTTTAAGTACTGAATGGGAAACATTTAATAAGTTCCAACACTGTCAAGTAATTTAAATTGCTGCAATCATTAGACAGAGAAATACTGGCACTGCTCTCTCCTCTAATAACGTTTGAACCCTTCTTCCTCCGTCGTATTTCCACATACTTTTTATATCACCAACAAATTTTTCGTAAAATTCTGGAAAGTTTCTACACCTTAACTCTACCATTTTAAAACAGATCAATTCTCGCAAATTTAATAGCTTGATGCACTCGTACGCAGGTAGCACAATAACATTCCCATCTTTCGTAATCTCCATATTATATAAATTCTCTTTTCAAAATTGTTCAACAGCCATATACTTCTATTAAAGGCTGTGCTCAGCTGCAATTTGAAATCTTGATCCAATTGTATGTCAACAACATCGTTTCCAGTAGTCAAACCATTTAATCTGACTTGTTTTGAGTCTTGAGCAAATTGGCGAATTTGAAATTCCACTTGAAAAGTACACAATTTCTTCCAATCGAAGTAAGAGAATGTTATCGTAGAATCAGCACACATACCACTACAGCAAATAACTTGGATGGCAGGTTGAAGACCACCATATAAATCAAAACCAACTTCTAATATATGGTGGTGATAATTTGAAGGAAATTCGCCTAACCTATAGGTTGACTTACCAACTAGTTGGTTGATATTTAATTGGGATACTCGCACATCACTTGTAACGTCAACACAAGAAAAATCCATCTTTAATTTATAATTTTAATCAAACTCGACGATACTTTGACGACTAATGCACTGGAACATGGCTCTCGCCTTTTATGCCGATGGTCGAGCGTGCGCAGCTCCATATTATATTAGTTGGCGTTATATGCAAGTCTTGACTGGAAAAGTGACGCGTATAATTGTTTTATAGTGGGTTTTACCTGTATGTATTTAACCACCAACGCCATTTTAGAATTATTAAACAAAATTACTCTTAGCAGTATTTTAATATACCATCGTGTAAGATTTCAATTATTATTGTGTTTTCCTCAGGTTCTCAAATCCTCGGAAATTTTTCAAATCGAATGACCCCTTACTGATTTGCAGAATAACCTTTTGCAAGCACCGTATATAATTCATCTTTAATCTATTTCTAAACCGTATCGCTCTGTCTTTTGAGATAAACCCCTGGTGTAACCTATAAATTAGTATAGAATTTTCCTGGGGAATTGAAATTAATTATCACGTCTTTTAAAATTAGTTTCAACAAAAACCTGTATATATTGTATTAATATTCAAAAACCTATCAGCAAAACACCTTTGCATTTTTATTTAGATTTAGCTCGATAATAGAGTTAAACTCCAAAAATATTTATTAGTGGCTAGAATTGTTAAAATTTTCAATTAGTGAATCCACATACAAATGATTAAACCAAAAGGTATAATACATATATTAATTCTGCACGGTGACCTAGAAAGTGGTTCGATAATCTATTTTAAATGTAGTTCAACATAAGACGTATATTCTAAATAAATTTAGTGAAATGTATGATCATTAGTCTTGCATTGTTTGTCGATGACGTCTGACTATTAATTTAATAAAAGCACTTTCCACAATTCTAGTTAATATACGGGAATACACATTCTATAATTTGATTTAAATTTGGTTAATGTAAGGACAAATTATACTTATACTTTCTCTATGTACATAAATACGGGGGAAATGATACCAAAAGTTCATTTTAAGTTTATTTTGTAAAACGTAAAGTCGTTTATATAGTAATTAATAGTAATACTGAATTTTCAGTCTTTGGTTTAAAATTTCGTGTGAGGACTATCGACAAAGAAGAGTAAGTCTTAGTTTGAATTTTGCAAACGTAGAAGAAATTAATATTTACATGTATAATTCAAAACTGTTAATCAATAATTTTTCTAGAATGAACATCTTAAGTATTGCGTGCAGTGTGTGCGAAAATGTTTTTACTGGATGTGATGCCATAAAAACACAACGAAAGGCACATCGAGATGGTTTATTTCAGGAGGAACTAAAATTACAGCCAATGAGTGGGAACAAATTAAGGATTTGGAAAACCAATCGACCGCAACACATAAAGAACGTATAAACGCCGCAATTCAGTTAGAACGAACCAAGTTACTATTTGAAAAACCATACACCATAACAAAATCTTATTCCAAAATCATAATTGTAGGCCTGAACCCGTTCGACGATTACAAAATAATTTTTAGATTTGTTGACACCATTTCGCAGAGCGTACTTGATGTATCCCTCAACGTATTTAGGAAGTTTATATCAAATCTTCCACACATTATACGCACTATGGAAGTTGGCATGCAAAATCAGATATGCAAATTCGACAACTTGCGTTTTTATTTAAATAAGAATTGTTTAGTGAAGATGATGACATTTGATGAGAATTATATGATATTTACCAAAGGAACTTTAGAGCACTTTTTAGGGGTATCTCAGATCGTTCTCAACCATGCTAATACTTTAAAAGAACTAACGGAAAAGGGTACTCTAATATAGATCTGTTTCTGTTAGATGTCGCAATGGAAAGATATAATAGGAATGATATCCCACAGAATCTCGCACATGATGTAATTAAAAGCAAATACAGTAATAGTGATATTGGGGTCATATTATACGAATTTATAAGAACCTACCCAAGATTGTTTGAAAACAGTATTTGTAAACAAGTTGAGTATATGGAAGAATACAACAGGTTTCCATTCCACGCATTTACGAGCGATGTTTAAATTTTAAGCCGAAGACTGAAAATTTTGTAACACTATTAATCACACTTTTGTTTTCTTATACGTTTCTAAATTGTTGTATTTCAACTACAGATATTAATAGATGTCAATAAAATTATGTTATAGTTTTAAATAAAACGATTCTGATTAATAATTTTGTAAAACGTTTATAACACCCTTTTAAAAAAATAATACACATCTTTGTTATAATTCTTTTCATAATTACTTAGATACCCATTTCAGTTACGTGAACATTTGAAAAATTAAACAATACCAATGTATGCTTTATATTTTAAAACATAAACAAGCTAATATATACAAAAATAATTTCTAAATTCACATCATTCATTTCTTATGATAACAGTTGTGCTGGTTAAATTTTTATTTTAAAACTTACAATTTAGTATATATTCCATTTGAATATCTGCCAACAGTTTTATAAACCTTATCTTCTCGATTATTTCCATAAAATCATCCAGATCCTCGGGCATTGATAACACTGCAGTACAGTGCTGTATTGCTTCCTCGTATGACTGACACATAAGACATTTTTCTCCTTCTATCGAAAAGCGTTGCCCACATTCTGCTTTTTTTACTTGTAGAGCATTGCGAAATCTTCGAATAACCTCTCCAAAGTCTTTATACATATTTATTATATTGTCTCTTTAAACCGTACAATCAACAAATAATAACTTCTACGCGAACAGTCCTTTTATATGAGCAACTCCTATTCGGATATGTACCGATTGCACCCGATTTGTGTACACGTACGAAGCAACAGGTAGGGAATGTATTCTATGAATTAATCTATTACATTCCTTAACAAAATGCTAAGGACTTTAAAAATAATTATAACTCTTGTTAGACCTCTAGCCTCCGGATAAACGTTATTATTTTAGGTTGTGTCACTGTTTTCTGAATCAACTTCCTACACACTTTTCCTAAACTATGCGTATCAAATGGGGGGTTACACTTTACTCTATAAACCGACTTGTATATATTTTCGTATTAGTCTCTAGCTATCACGTCCGTATAATAAAGATTGTACAGACTCGTGGTCAACTGGTGACTTAATCTTTTTTTAAAAAACTAGCCTTTGTTTTCAAGTTTAACCCTTGTTGTACGTGTGGGGATTCTTTCCGCTATTCCTTGTGACTAGGAATCGGTGATTTGCAAGGGTTTAATCAATTGTTTGTACACCTCTTCGAATTTTGTAGAGATGTAGTGTCTCCCTTTTGTATACCACAAAGTTCTTTCGTACGGAATCCTGCATAAAATGAAGCTTACGTTTATTTACAATAAAATCTTTAACGTTCGTCGCCATGAAACTTCGGATTGGGGCTAACCATTGAACGCCTTCTTCTATATTTATATACTCCTCAAAAATTTTACTATATCGCCCCTTATCCAAATCAAAATCTTTTACAATAGTAATAAAACTATGTATCGAGTCACCCCAACACTGCAAGCACATTTCTTTAAATTTTGGATATGACATGTCACCACTTATATGATCCGAAAAGATATGACGAAAGTTTGTGTGACCCTGTTTCCATAATGCGATTGCATTGGCGTCATCTCAGAGTCTATGTTTTAAGGTCCTAGCGTAAGTTTGACATAAGTAAAAGGAAATCAATGATCTTATGTCGGAGACACTTTCACCTTATGGGGCAATTTCACTCTATGGGACAATCTCACCCTATGGGGCAATTTCACCCTATGGGGTAATTTCACCCTATTCTGATGCAGATAAATTCAAGGAACTTTGCTATTAATGCACCCCACAATCAGACCTAAATCCGATTATGCAAATAAAGAAATAGTTTAATATTATTGCAATATCACAAAAGTTATACGTAACAACCAATTTTAAAAAAATTGTCTTTGAAACTTAAAATGGATGTTATGACTAAGTTTTATCATTACAGTGGTACCATATCTGGTTGAACCGAGAAACAGTGCAATTAAGTTGATGAATCGATGCGAATTGGTGTAGCTCCGACTCCCAGTAAGTGGGGTTGGGGCTGTCTGACCGCAGAGTAGTCGTAATAACTGTCTTTGTAAATTTTGGTAGCTATATCAGTTTCGAGTTAGAGGCCTTGGTATAAAATTTACAAATTTATGTTAAAATTTTCCTAAGTCCGAACTACTAAAAATTTTGTCAAGCCCCAAAATATTCAAAATAGACATATCTCAGGTGTATGTTGGATGTAGTTTGGATGTATGTCGTACGGATGCGAAAGGAGGGAGAAGAACAAAGTAGGGTAGAGGGTAATTGCTTTTTAATAAGTTTTCTCATTAAAAACCCATTAGCACTAATTGCTTTTTAATGAGTTTTCTCATTAAAAACACATTAGCACTAATTGCTTTTTAATGAGTTTTCTCATTAAAAACACATTAGCACTCATTAAAAAGCAATTAGTGCTAATGGGTTTTTAATGAGAAAACTTATTAAAAAGCAATTACACTCTACCCTACTTTGTCCTTCTCCCTCCTTTCGCATCCGTACGACATACATCCAAACTACATCCAACATACACCTGAGATATGTCCATTTTGAATATTTTGGAGTGAAATTACCCCATAGGGTGAAATTGCCCCATAGGGTGAGATTGTCCCATAGAGTGAAATTGCCCCATAAGGTGAAAGTGTCTCCGACATAGATCATTGATTTCCTTTTACTTATGTCAAACTTACGCTAGGACCTTAAAACATAGACTCTGAGATGACGCCAATGCAATCGCATTATGGAAACAGGGTCACACAAACTTTCGTCATATCTTTCTTGATCATATAAGTGGTGACATGTCATATCCAAAATTTAAAGAAATGTGCTTGCAGTGTTGGGGTGACTCGATACATAATTTTATTACTATTGTAAAAGATTTTGATTTGGATAAGGGGCGATATAGTAAAATTCTTGAGGAGTATATAAATATAGAAGAAGGCGTTCAATGGTTAGCCCCAATCCGAAGTTTCATGGCGACGAACGTTAAAGATTTTATTGTAAATAAACGTAAGCTTCATTTTATGCAGGATTCCGTACGAAAGAACTTTGTGGTATACAAAAAGGGAGACACTACATCTCTACAAAAATTCGAAGAGGTGTACAAACAATTGATTAAACCCTTGCAAATCACCGATTCCTAGTCACAAGGAATAGCGGAAAGAATCCCCACACGTACAACAAGGGTTAAACTTGAAAACAAAGGCTAGTTTTTTAAAAAAAGATTAAGTCACCAGTTGACCACAAGTCTGTACAATCTTTATTATACGGACGTGATAGCTAGAGACTAATACGAAAATATATACAAGTCGGTTTATAGAGTAAAGTGTAACCCCCCATTTGATACGCATAGTTTAGGAAAATTGTGTAGGAAGTTGATTCAGAAAACAGTGACACAACCTAAAATAATAACGTTTATCCGGAGGCTAAAGGTCTAACAAGAGTTATAATTATTTTTAAAGTCCTTAGCATTTTGTTAAGGAATGTAATAGATTAATTCATAGAATACATTCCCCACCTGTTGCTTCGTACGTGTTCACAAATCGGGTGCAATCGGTACATATCCGAATAGGAGTAGCTCATATAAAAGGACTGTTCGCGTAGAAGTTATTATTTGTTGATTGTACGGTTTAAAGAGACAATATAATAAATATGTATAAAGACTTTGGAGAGGTTATTCGAAGATTTCGCAATGCTCTACGAGTAAAAAAAGCAGAATGTGGGCAACGCTTTTCGATAGAAGGAGAAAATGTCTTATGTGTCAGTCATACGAGGAAGCAATACAGCACTGTACTGCAGTGTTATCAATGCCCGAGGATCTGGATGATTTTATGGAAATAATCGAGAAGATAAGGTTTATAAAACTGTTGGCAGATATTCAAATGGAATATATACTAAATTGTAAGTTTTAAAATAAAAATTTAACCAGCACAACTGTTATCATAAGAAATGAATGATGTGAATTTAGAAATTATTTTTGTATATATTAGCTTGTTTATGTTTTAAAATATAAAGCATACATTGGTATTGTTTAATTTTTCAAATGTTCACGTAACTGAAATGGGTATCTAAGTAATTATGAAAAGAATTATAACAAAGATGTGTATTATTTTTTAAAAGGGTGTTATAAACGTTTTACAAAATTATTAATCAGAATCGTTTTATTTAAAACTATAACATAATTTTATTGACATCTATTAATATCTGTAGTTGAAATACAACAATTTAGAAACGTATAAGAAAACAAAAGTGTAATTAATAGTGTTACAAAATTTTCAGTCTTCGGCTTAAAATTTAAACATCGCTCGTAAATGCGTGGAATGGAAACCTGTTGTATTCTTCATATACTCAACTTGTTTACAAATACTGTTTTCAAACAATCTTGGGTAGGTTCTTATAAATTTGTATAATATGACCCCAATATCACTATTACTGTATTTGCTTTTAATTACATCATGTGCGAGATTCTGTGGGATATCATTCCTATTATATCTTTCCATTGCGACATCTAACAGAAACAGATCTATATTAGGAGTACCCTTTTCGTTAGTTCTTTTAAAGTATTAGCATGGTTGAGTACGATCTGAGATACCCTAAAAGTGCTCTAAAGTTCCTTTGGTAAATATCATATAATTCCCATCAAATGTCATCATCTTCACTAAACAATTCTTATTTAAATAAAAACGCAAGTTGTCGAATTTGCATATTTGATTTTGCATGCCAACTTCCATAGTGCGTATAATGTGTGGATGATTTGATATAAACTTCCTAAATACGTTGAGGGATACATCAAGTACGCTCTGCGAAATGGTGTCTACAAATCTAAAAATTATTTTGTAATCGTCGAACGGGTTCAGGCCTACAATTATGATTTTGGAATAAGATTTTGTTATGGTGTATGGTTTTCCAAATAGTAACTTGGTTCGTTCTAACTGAATTGCGGCGTTTATACGTTCTTTATGTGTTGCGGTCGATTGGTTTTCCAAATCCTTAATTTGTTCCCACTCATTGGCTGTAATTTTTAGTTCCTCCTGAAATAAACCATCTCGATGTGCCTTTCGTTGTGTTTTTATGGCATCACATCCAGTAAAACATTTTCGCACACACTGCACGCAATACTTAAGATGTTCATTCTAAAAATTATTGATTAACAGTTTTGAATTATACATGTAAATATTAATTTCTTCTACGTTTGCAAAATTCAAACTAAGACTTACTTTTCTTTGTCGATAGTCCTCACACGGAATTTTAAACCAAAGACTGAAAATTCAGTATTACTATTAATTACACTATAAACGACTTTACGTTTTACAAAATAAACTTAAAATGAACTTTGGTATCATTTCCCCGTATTTATGTACATAGAGAAAGTATAAGTATAATTTGTCCTTACATTAACCAAATTTAAATCGAATTATAGAATGTGTATTCCCGTATATTAACTAGAATTGTGGAAAGTGCTTTTATTAAATTAATAGTCAGACGTCATCGACAAACAATGCAAGGCTAATGATCATACATTTCACTAAATTTATTTAGAATATACGTCTTATGTTGAACTACATTTAAAATAGATTATCGAACCACTTTCTAGGTCACCGTGCAGAATTAATATATGTATTATACCTTTTGGTTTAATCATTTGTATGTGGATTCACTAATTGAAAATTTTAACAATTCTAGCCACTAATAAATATTTTGGAGTTTAACTCTATTATCGAGCTAAATCTAAATAAAAATGCAAAGGTGTTTTGCTGATAGGTTTTTGAATATTAATACAATATATACAGGTTTTTGTTGAAACTAATTTTAAAAGACGTGATAATTAATTTCAATTCCCCAGGAAAATTCTATACTAATTTATAGGTTACACCAGGGGTTTATCTCAAAAGACAGAGCGATACGGTTTAGAAATAGATTAAAGATGAATTATATACGGTGCTTGCAAAAGGTTATTCTGCAAATCAGTAAGGGTCATTCGATTTGAAAAATTTCTGAGGGATTTGAGAACCTGAGGAAAACACAATAATAATTGAAATCTTACACGATGGTATATTAAAAATACTGCTAAGAGTAATTTTGTTTAATAATTCTAAAAATGGCGTTGGTGGTTAAATACATACAGGTAAAACCCACTATAAAACAATTATACGCGTCACTTTTCCAGTCAAGACTTGCATATAACGCCAGTTAGAGTTCGTGGCTTCGAGCGGTCCTTTTTAAAAAGACTTCTTTGAAATCTAACACATTTATTTGATTTAAACAGATGTGAACATTTACAATTTTAATTAATTTATTCTAAGTCGAAGTTATTAATTAATTTGTACAGTGAGTTACCAGTGAACTGCAAGGTTAAAGCTGAACATCTGATGAACTCACTAGGAGTGGAGCTCCTGGTCCTTATATAACTTTCTCCCCCTCACATTTCTGTGGGAACCTGCGGACGTAATGTCCGCTTACACTTTGTAATACTTAGTTGCTATCTTAAGAGCTATTCATAAATTATATTGTTGCAGGCTTATTCTGCGTAATCACGGTACGTGACATCCGTCGACCGTCTGTGACCTGACTTTTGCAGTTTCACTTATCCTTGGGCTACTTTGTAGCGTTTCCACTCGTGGGAACTGAAATAATCATAATATAATGTAATTAAAATGTTGCAACGACATTGTTGCACTGTCCTAACATTTCTTAGTTTCCTAATATTTCCTAATATGGATATTAGTATTATATATATAATAGATGGGGGTTACTATAACTCCTCCCAACGTACATTAAAAATTAAGGGTTTTAACCTTTTTCTTGATTTTTAATTAAATCATTTTCGTTTTCGTTTAATCTCTTTTAAAATTCATATTTTCTAGGGGTACATTTGTTTGTTTGGGTTTCTTAAATCTAAAACTGTTTTCTTTATTGTTCTTAAATCTAATACATATTTTGTAAGTTACATAAATGATCAATAAAATAGTCAATAAAATCAATATAATTGTCCATACACTAATATTATCATAGTGCACTTTGGGCGTCTTGATCTCGTTTAATTTTTCTTTGTAATCTTCCATGAGTTTCATGGCGTGGTTTAAGTTGTCTAATTCCAGGTGTTCCAATTGCATTGGTTTTTGAAGGGTTGCTTCATCTTCTTCTTGGGTAATCTTGATTTGCAGATCGGGTAGATTTGCTAACTTCTTGCTTTATACTGGATCTTGGTAAACTCTAATTATTTCATTTTTTAATTTTAAATAACAATTTTCCTTAAGGGTGATTAATTTACTTCCGGTTAATGCTAAATTACTTTCGTCTTGATTACAATACATTGTTGCGATTACTTCGGTGGGAAAAATGGCTATCCATTTATTTTCCGTTACTTTCTGAATTTTCATGTTGTTGATTGATACAGGTTTGGCTTCACAATTTTCATAGTGATTGGTAAATTTTAGTAGTTGTACTTCGCAAGGGCTGTCTTCTTGAATTGTTGTGGTTGTTAATGATTGGCATAAGTATTGATTGGGTGTGACTTCATTACATTTGTCGTTTGTATAACCATATCTTTGTTCATTTAAGGATAGGAATTTGGTTTTTGGAATAATAACTTGGTATGTGCTAGTCATTTTCATTGGAAAAGCAAATAAATGATAATAGTTGTAATTGTTAATCTCTACTATTGGTATTTCTATTAAAATGTTATATCGTTGTTTTTTACATAGCCTTTAACTATGGCTATTTTTCAAATATTAAAATGTTTGATTCTAATACATCGAAAGGTAATTTACTATTAGTTATAAAAGATTTTATTCTCAATAATTCTATTAATAAATCTATCGGTTCTATGATACTTGAATGTAGGGTATTTAATTTTGCAAAGGTTACTGCGTTTTCTAATGTTGCTAAGATTTGTTGAATTAAAGTTAGGGTTGATATTATTTGGTTATATATCGTATTGAATCTTATTAAATCTCGCATGCCTAACATAGTAGTTCGCATGTTATTTTCTAAGGTTTCTATTCGATTGGCTATACTATCTTGATTTCTAACTAATTTTCTAAGGGTTTCATTGAATTTGATGATCGTTGATTGTGTTAACGATATTTGATTACTAATTATGGTTTTAATGTCGTTTTGATTTTCTAT